>JAOEHQ010041152.1:0-23176 GCA_025447715.1 Asclepias incarnata | reverse complement strand
CGGGTCGGGCATGCCCCGTTCCCTGCCCCGAAACCCGAAAAAAACCCGATAATTGCCCCGAAACCCGACCCGTTACCTGATAAGCTTGCCCCGACCCGACCCGAATTTTTCGGATATCGGGTTTCCCCATCGGGTTCAGGTTTTTTTGCCATCCCTATCAACAACCATTCTGGTGTTTCATATCCCAAAGTCGTTCGGTGTGGGATTATTTCTTTTCTCTTCACACATGAAAAAGATTAATTTGGTAAAGCCAAAGATGCTGAAATCTGTTGTTGGCATATGTCAAATCAAATATTAAGATTAAGAAAGAATGAGTAGTTTCAACACCAAATTTTTAGACATCTTTATAAGTCTACCAAATTAATTAAATATATCATTACTACTCTCCACACACATTACTACTCTCCACACACATTAGAGAATAAAGATATGTGGGGTGAAAATGAATGATAATAGAGAGGGCTTTTGTGTCCCTAAATAGGTTCAACCATACATCATGATCTAAAATAGCAAGTACAGTATAAAATAAGAAAAATTAGTCTAACTTAATAAGACTTTAAGAAATACAAAAAGAAAATTTGATACTAGCGTATGGTTAAATCGATAGTAGTGGAGATTTAGAGAGATGAAAAAAATAAATAAATATAGTTGGGTAACGAGTACTTTTGCTGATGTAAGAGTTATATAGTTAATACATCATCAAAACCAGAATCATCACAACAGTTTACAAGCTATGATAATTGATGGGTGTTGCTATTTCCACCACTTTGGTGGAAATAGACAAGCATTAGCTGCTTGTACTGTACAATAAACAATACAGACTGTACAAGCATTAATGCTTGTCTATTTCCACCAAGGGGTGGAAATAGACAGCCTCTAATGGATAAGTGACGTACATAGAATAGCAAAAATTTAAAGTTTGAACATACCATATAGGTTTGAAAGCCCTTTATGATATAAAATAGTCAATGCTTATGCTAATAACTATTTTAAAATTAAAAATCATTATTACTTTTTTATAACTAAATTCAATTTATTTATGAAACTTATTAAATCCCGTTTACTTAAACAAAATCTATGACATAAAATATTCGACCAAAAAAAACGTCCCATAAAAAATACTTTTCATGATAACATAACAAAAATAAACGTCCCATAAATACTACAGCTTTCCAACATAACATAATTTTGTTTAAGTATTATATTCTCTAACTTATTACGGTAATATTACGAGCATTTAGACCCGTGTAAACACACGGGAAGTGAAAAGATCTATTTTTCATTCTTTTGTTTTTTGTTTATTAATAACTTGAAGTATTAGTAAGCTTAATAAGCGTTAAATTTGTCATTATTTACAACGTGAAATTGCTATTTTTTCTTAACAACTTTAACGATATTGATAAATTTTTGAAATATCTATAAAACGTATTCAGTAACCGTTCTGTATCCATCATCTCTTTTGAAAAAGTTGTCGAGCTAGATGTGGTGCTTTTAAAATCCTATGACTCTCAGTCATCTATTTTCTTTTCACCTGAAAATGCTCCTGAATTTATTGGTGTTTGAGAAAATTATGGGTATCAAGTATATAAATTGGTTAGCGTAAATAAAATGTATAAGTTATTTAATATATAGAGATTATTACATCTTATTTTTCTGATATTTATAATAATAAAATTTTACGAATTTAGAACAAATGGTTGATTGTTATAAAAATGTTTTTCATTTATTGAGAAAAATATTTTCAATGTGAATTGAATACTTGAAGTAAACAAAAAATTTTCTATTAGTCAGTTGTAAATGTTATTCTGGATAAATTAGTAGAAGTTAAAGATAACATAATAAATCATTAATAATTTGCTAAAGTATATTGATTATCAATGTAATTTTTTTTTTCCTAAATAAAAGTTTTGAAAGATATATCTAAATTTGTTGATAACTACAGCTGGGAAGTCAAATAATGTTTTTATTCTATGGCTTATTTATAGTTAGAATATTGTTATTATTAAAATAATGTTTAAATAGTGATATATGTTATTTATATATTTCCTATATATTATTTATTTATTTAACTTATTTCCATATAGATGAAGTTTTGTAAATAAATTGGATTTAACTAAGTAATAAAAATATTCAATTTTAAATAAATCAATGACATAACCATGAACTAATTTGAGTAAAATAAAAAATTTGTGATTGGCTAATAAGTGATTAGAATAACTTTTTTTAATAGATATAAAGATAATAAAGATTATTGTTAAGGACATGGACAGGTCCACTGAAGTGGAGCAAGGGACAACAATACTTGATATGCCTTGAAAATGGAACAAAAAAGGCTTATGTAATCTCGACCTGCCACTGCAAGTTCGAGTTGGCCAGTTTTCAACTTAGTTTTCTCATGTCGAGTTCGAGTTGGCCAGTTTTTGAAATGTTTGACTTGAAAACCATTTGTCACGAAAATCAATTCCTTCAATTTTAATCCAACCCACCAACATGTCTAAAATCATAAGGGTTAGCAGGTTTTAACTTAGGGTTGAAAATCCAAACACAATGACCTAATTATGTCTGACGATTTGATAACTTGTCAATCCGTAGGACCGCAACCCAAACCAATTGCCATCCTTAGATAGGGTCTGGTTGAATCTAGGTTGATATAGCAAAATTGGTAATCTAAACAAGCTTGGATGATTCGACAAGCTTCAAATACTATTCGGAAAACCAAATGCTGTCTCAAGTATCAATTATACCAGTTTATAAAACCCAAATAAAATAATAAAAAAGGGCAACGGCCATAAACTTCTAAACCTTAGCCTACAAACACTGGAGTCAACACGTAATAAAACCCAAGCTACTTGTTTACAGAAGGAAACTCCACCATAATCACCCGGTATGAAAGGGGGAGACACTTTAACAAAACACGGCAGCTACATAGACACCCTATATTTAATTCCCTGCCAAAAAAAAAAGAAGGAAAAAGATCACTGAAATGTTACAAAGTCATAAAACACCACCATGCCTTTCAGAACCAGTCGAGCCTTTTAGTATACTGCCTAGCATTGGTCAAATACTCGAATGCTTTTAGTAATCACGAGTTGCATTTGGAATTCTCCCACCACGGCCCCTTGGATAATAACCTCCACCTCGCCCATAATAACCACCCCCACGTGTACGACCTCCTCGGTAGGGTCCGCGGCCACCTCTACCCCCTCGGTATCTAGAGAATTCTCCAAACGTCTGCAGCAAGAGAACATGTGAGAATTGCAAAAGACAAAAATACACCTATATTGTCGGTAAAAAAAAAATCTTAGAGTGGAGCTTACCTCAGTATCTAGTTTCATCTGCTCGGAGAACCTAGGCCTTCCATTACTTTGTTGCTTATCAAGCGAGTTGCAAGATAAGGTATCAAAAAAGTCATCCTTGCTATAAACAGGCTGTAGAACGCAGATTACATAACAGTCAAATAATATTGAATGGTATTTCTGACACTAGACTACTAACTTTAATGCGAAGGAGGGAATATGTGGTAGGAATGTCACCTTGACATCCAGTTTTGGTTGATCAGCATCAACTTCATCTTCATATTCATCCTCATCACTAGCATTTCCATCATTTTCCTTTTTGTTGGTTTTTCCCAAGGTATCCCAAATTTCATCCTTGTTAAACTTCTCATTCATTGCACTGAAATCAAACTCCTCAGTGAACTTCATCACTGACCGTGATCCCTGGATCATGTAATGAATACAACTTAACACACACACACCAAGACAAGGAAACAATTATAAAAATAAGACAACGAAACAATAAAATACATAGTAGAGCACCAAATATAACAATAAAGAAAAAACAATGTTCTACGTGATTAATGAATAATAGCATGAACATAACATTCTGAAAAAGCACTCGTATGGTTAACTACATCTGATGATTATGAAAAGAAACACACAAAATTTCAAAAATAGAACGATTCAAATAAGTGTGTTTCAGAGAGAAAAATAAGTTGGAATCTGATTTGACATTTGTATTTTGTAGATAGGCTTATAGGAATCCTGTCTGATTCACCATCCTATATTCATATAGATGAATTAAATCATAATACAATACGCTCCTCTTTACTTTACCCTTTCTTCAGTTGGACTGAGCTGATTGCTGATCTTAGCGTTGAGATTGTAAATAAAAAGTTATTAGCAGCCACAAGAACAAAAAGGGTTGCAGGTAAATTGGAGAAGCTTAAAAATGTCAACATGGCTAGAGGAACACTACGTATTCTAGTAGTTAATGTAAGTATATAATATATAATGGTTTATACTTTATCCCCAGTACACTTGATTTTTGTGCTCTATATACTATATATATACATGTACAGATAGTATCCGCTAGAGGTTATAGTGCATATATAATACCAGTCAATTTGGGAATCATTATTAAAATATTAACAAACACAACATTTATCATCAAAGATTGAGATGTATATATGTAACAGAAGAATTACCCCATATCCTCTGCCTCCTCTATCACGCCCTCTGTAATTATAACTCTGACGATTCTGGTAAGGAGCTCCATTCATCTAAATAACAGAACAAATTTTTGATAAGTATGTCAGCAGATGGTTATAATGATAGTTCTTGAGGTTATACAAATCAAAACGTAATAACTATATACAGTAAATTATAACATAGAAAACCAAAAAGCATACCTTGGGGGCAACACGCGGTTGAGGTGGTAAAGGCAATATTGGAGGCTGGGCTTCGGTTGGAACTGCAACTGGAACTGGAGGCACTGGTTCAGATGCAGGTGTTGGTGACATCTGTGCCGCTTCAACATCCTTATGGACCGCTTGTGTGGGTTGAGATGAAACAGCTGGAGCTAGCCCAGGCTGAAGCAGCTGTCCTGGTGTTACAAGTGATGGTGTAGGTACTTCAGAAGGCACACTTGGTTTGTTGGAAACGGGAGGTATGGGCATGTTTACATCACTTGTATTCAACAGAGACAGTGATTGAAAGCTACCAATTAGTGGCGCTGTAAGACCCACAGAGCTAGGCTTATTTTGCATTAAAGATGGCAATGCATCAGTAGCTGAATTAGTAGATGCCACCAATAGAGGAGACGGATATTCAGAAGGCTGAATTTGAGGCCCGCTTGGTAAATTTGCATTATAATTGGGATACTGCATAGGTTGCTGCAGTGAAGGGGGTGGTCGTAACAATGACTGTTGATGCATCTGAGGAAGCCCGTTCGGTGGGGCATAAAACCCGGGCCAATACATTGGTGGCATTGGCATTGCACTACTATTTGCATTTGGAGGAGGTGGCATAGGACCCCATGAGCCCAGATTCCCGCCAGGTTGATATAGAGGGGGCCCACCTTGTAAACTCGATCCAGGGACTCCCATTTGTGGATTCTGGATGCTAGGATCGGGTAACAAGTTATTAGCAGCAGCTGTAGCAGGAGGGGGTAAGCTTGAAGATGGTGGAGGTGGGCGAGGATAGTGAGACTACAAACAAAATAATGGATTCAGCCCAATGAATAAATTACAATATTGCAAATAAAAAACACAGTTTCTTTTAAATTACCTGAATAATAGCAGGATCACTGTGAATCGATTGTGCTGGTGGAGCAGCCACTGCCGATTTGACCTGAAGATCCTGTAACAAAATAATAAAGCAACCTCAACACATCATCCATTAATTAAAAGCAACTCTTTTTTAGGTAAATAAAATTCTTAGAAAGACAGCAACTATTTCAATGAACAAAAACAATATATGATCATATGCACTCCAATAAAAACACTAACACAGTGTACATGAACACACACCCCGGTGCAACAAAAGAATAAGAAAATCCAACCACTTTATATTTAAGGTACCTTGATGTCACTTCCACGAAACAATATGTATTCATAAACCTTGTCACTGGGCATGAGTTGAGGACCATCCTTTTTCCGCCCTTCAGTTCCAAATGACCTTACTGCAAAACAAATAAATATTTAGTAATCCCACAGTGACTCAGTGAGCCGCTTTTAATAAAACTTCTGTAAACTAAAACAAGATAACTGACACACACACAAAAAAACAACCCGTTTAAAATGACCGGGGTGTTATCGCTATTTGCAATCATGGTTTTACGTAATTAAACGAAATAATCAGCTTAACTTAACAAGAAATACAATAAAAACATAACCGCAACACAAACGCATTCCTACAAACATGTTGAGTATACAAATGTGTAGGTAATCCGTAATCTAGATAGATGAATTTTGTAAATTCACTTTCCGACCACTTTTATCACCCTAAATAGTTAAAAACAGACGACTAGACTACGTCACTACGCATACGTAAACTTATTAGCACGAGACGGGTAATTTAGTGCTCAACCAAACTACTTAAACAAAACTAATGCCCTAAAATCAATAGCCCTAGCCATACAGCAGTTATTAAACCTTTACTACTAAAATAAATATATAAAAATAAATTAACAAATTATTATAAAATCAATCAATTTCAATATAATAATACAAAATTAAACCCTAAGAAACTATATATAAATAATAATAATAATAATAATAATAATAATAATAATAATAATAATAATAATAATAATAATAATAAGAATAAGTGAGATACCGTTACGCAAACCAATAGAGGATTCATCAGTATTGATATTATACAAAATGCCTTCATATCTAATTTCAGATTTTGAAGTTAAACTTATCAAGCTTCCGATATATGAATCTGCTGTTGATGATGATGTGCCCCCTGGCCCTGATCTACTACTTGAAACACCTTCTGTAGCCATAACAACCAAACTGCAATTCACACACAGTGAAGGATTTACGTGTGTGTGTGTGTGTGTTTTCTTTTAAGAAACAGATGGTAGCAGTTAATTTGTTTAGGGTTTACTTTCGGTTCCTTTTTGTTTTACATGTTTCCTTTCTTTTTATGTTTGTCCACCTTTTGGTTAGTATTTATTTGCACAATATAGTGAGAATGACAATTTCGTGGTTGGAGATATATGATGGTGGTTGTTTGTGAATGTGAATGTCAATTGTTTTGTTTCGTGGTTTATTTTATGGTGATAACATATATGTTTTTATTTTTTTCTCACATTGATTTCAATTACATGGTTAAATATTTTTTAAAAAAAATTAAAGATTGTAAAAGGGAAGCATGTATGCTATAATAGGTGAGTATATATCCTTATCTAAACTTAAACTTGGTAACTGGATACTTCAGTTTTAAAAAGTTATAATAAAAACTACTCTATCTACGTAGTTTATCATGTGTAGATTATCACTTGTCACTTTGATGTCCTTTGTGTGCACAACTTTTTATTAGAGAGAGCAATTTCGACCTATTTATTTGTGAATAGTTGACTTAGGATGTGTTTTTTAACCTGAACCGAGCCAATTGGATCAAATAAATTTTTTCAGCAAGAAAAGGAATGGGTCAATTAGGTTGTACAAGCCAAACGGGGTGAAACCCGCTCTCTATTATTAATGCATACACCCTCTAAGTCATTTTTTTCGACGATTTAGATTATATCTACGATCAATGTTGTTTCAGTAATGTCATGTTTAACACTTCAAGCAAAGAAAAACGATCCAAATGCTATTTGGAATATTTATGATTGATTTAGGATGTGTTATGTGATACGGGCCAAAATGCCAATTAGGTTGAATAAAAAGTTTTTATAACTAGAAGTTGCATGGATCAATCCGAGAAAGTCGTTCCATGTCAATTATTAATCCATACGCCCTCTTAAGTCATTTCATGAAATCACTTAGATTATATTTATGATCAATTCTGTTAACTTGTGTCCCTCTTAAGTTCATGATATTTTTCTCAAGTTCATATAGTTATATTGTGAGTTTGTGACACAGATTATTTGTAGAGTGTATACATGTATATATTTTTCGCTTGACACTTACTGGATCTCTTTTCTATTTTCAGTGATCAAGTTAATTGAGTTAGAGTCCCTAGCAAAGCTGGTGATAGATTTAGCAAGCAAACTGGAAATGGTTAACGTTGGCTTTTTTGTACGGTTCTTACTTTTACCGCAACACACATTACCTGGCCCTACTTTTCTTACTATTTTACTCCACTTTTAGACTTGTAAATGATTAACCTGATGAATTTCATTTAGATTATATTGTTTTTATGGATCTTCGAGTCGCACGCAAAACTATTGTTTTTTCATTTTAATTGAATTGAATAAATGTTGTGATTGGCTGAATAAACGCACTTACAAGTTTTGAGTTGTTAACATGCGGTAATGATTTTAATGGGAGTGACTATTTATTACTGCGATAGATTACTCCGAATATAAAGATGTCAAACATAAAATTTGTAAATGGATTAAGAGTATTCAAATATTGCAATTTTATTTATATTTTGCTACTCATACCCGGGTAGTTACCCGGTTTGATTAGCTAGTTTGCACAATATAGTGAGAATGACAATTTCGTGGTTGGAGATATATGATGATGGTTGTTTGTGAATGTGAATGTCAATTGTTTTGTTTCGTGGTATATTTTATGGTGATAACATATATGCTTCTACTTTATTCTCACATTGATTTCAATCACATGGCTAAATGTTTTTTTTTTTAAATTAAAGATTGTGAAGGGGGAAGCATATATGTTATCCCCTTATTTTATTCGTAGCTAGAAAATAACTTAAGTATTCAAAAATCTTAATATCTAATATTTTTACTTTTAATAAAATATCCATCAAAATCGCAAAGCTATGACTTGTAGTTTTAAAAAATCGCAAACCATGACTTGCGATTTTCAGAATCGCAAATCACAAGTCATGGTTTGTGATCTTGATGAGTATTTTGTGAAAACTCGAAAAAGTTGGTTATCAACTTATCATGATATATTTTTGATGATTTTTGGATATTTAGGTTATTTTTACATTATTATATAATTGAAAGTATTAAGAACTAGATGAAATAAATCAATATTATATTAATTTATAAAACTTTTGAAATGTAGTGGCTTAAATACATTATAGAGAACATATGTATTTATGTAATTAATTTTACAAAAAATTCTTTAGTTATTAGGTGTTTATTTAACAGGATCCGAACTCGAATTCTTTTGAAACCTCCAAAAAACCTCACCAGGCCATCTTAAAAATTGTTTTAACTTAACGCATAAATTTGTCTTTTGTTAGTATATGGCGGTATTCAGGTATTGTCGTCACACTTGATAAAAGAGTTGATAAAATCAACATCTACAAGATGAAGATGATGAAACTTTCATGACAGCACAAAATCCGACCACTTAACAGACCAACATATTAATCATAAAAGGACAAAGCATTCAAACAAATAACACGTAAACAGAAAGATAATCAAACCTAAAAAAATATGAGAAGGATTCTTAAACTCGTAAGGCAAAATCTATCGAACCTACTTCAAAGAGAAAACAAGTTTCGCGAAGGTTTTTAACGAGGAAGAAGAGGCAAACATACATGATGGAAGTGAGTTGCATGACTAGTAATGACTTGATGTCGAACACCAATGGGTCAGAGATGCAAGAACGCTTTGTAAAGATGTCAACAATGAAAGAAGGTGACATCAGAGGCGGATTCAAGAAATTAGGTCGTTGGGTGCAAAAAGAAAATTTCGCTTAAAACTTTGAGGGCATTATGAAACAAAAACATGATAATATACATAAAATTATATATCTACACTAAAAAAATTTAGGTCGTCGGAGACGGTTGCCCCCGGTGTTTACATACTACATTTCGCCTATGGGTGACATAATCATTAAATGATGTGTTTATATGAAAGAAAAACACACTTAGGTTTATGACAAGTAGGGATGATTTCGGTATGGTACCGATACCGAACCCGATAAATACCGATACCGAAAATACCAAAAACCAAGTCCCAATTAATACCGTACCGAATTTTCATAGGTATTTTGAGTTGTTAATAACATTTTTGCATTACATGTGGGCATGAAAATTTAACATTTTCTGAAAGAGACCATGGAAATTTGCTTCAATTATGTGTGGTTCGACCTGCATCAATTATGTTGTTTTTTTACAATTATCAAAAGTCAAACATAGCCATAACCAAAAATGTCATGCAAGTTGCCAACACCTATATCAGAAAATGTTTTAATTTATAAAGCGCAGTGGATGTTTTAATTTACAAAGCGCAGACACATGAGCAAGCCAAAAGCAAATAAAATTACACAGGGAAAAAAACACAGGTGACAATATGGGCAGAATTACTTATCTTTGTGTTACACCAAAAAGGCAAAAAAATACTTGGCTTGATTGCAGAAGTAAAAATGCTTGTCTTTCATTACAAAAGTATACATAAACCATCCAAAATGCACGTGACAAACACATGTGACAAAATATATGTTCATGTTAGTAACAATTCAAGATAAAAAAAAAGGATTACGGCATTGTTAGTAAAAATACAAGAAATACAAGAGATAAAACTACACAAAATATATGGTTTCCAAAAATCGATATTTATGTTCGGTTTCCCGGTACCGAACCGAATAGTACCGAAACCGAATACATCCCAAAGCAAGAACTGATACTGAAACCGAATCCCCATCGGTACCCATTTTTCGTACCGGTTCGGTTTTGATTTTTCAGAATTTTTGCTCATGCCTAGGACGAAGTTCAACAAATTTATTAATAAATGACTAGAAACAAAATCAAGTGAGTTCTAGGTTGGTAAGGAGCCCTTCGAACCTTTGACATGGGGCCACGAGCAAGGACGGATCTATAGTCATTCAAAGTTGGTCTATGGACCAATCTTATATAAGAAAACATTTTAGTAATCATATGAAAATAAAATCCTGAACATATGTTAGATTAGTTTATGGAACTATGTTAATTATATTTATATAGCCTAAAATAAATAAACCTTAGCCCATATTTTTACCAAAGCCCAAATTTTATCTATCAATTAAGTAGCCCAAATATCTTATATCTAATATACTAATATAGAAAACATCAACCCCTCCTCTTTTCTCAAAAAAAATAATTGATCTACCCAAATTACTCATTTCCTTTATTCACTAATTTAAATATCTCCACTTAATATACCTATAATACCCATAGTGAAATAAATTACAATTTCTAAAATAACTACACTACCCCCTTTTATATCAATTATCTTTCCATTAATAACTATACCATCACCGACGCCGCGACCACCCCTCGCCGCCACCACCACAACCACACCGCCGCTACCACCGTCGCCGCTACCACTATTGCCTCTCCGACTAGTTACAATTCTATTCCAATTAGCATGTCCTACCGTCCCCAAAAATTTTCTAATCCAGTCTAATATTTCTACATAGTCATAACATGTATTGATTTAGGGGGTATTTGACCAATTTATGAATGATTGTTTGTATCATATATCGAGAAAGATGTGTTAGATGGTGTTAATAATGATACCATTATAGATGTTTTTGATGACATGAAATTTTATCGTGAACAATTGTAAGAATTTAGGCGGTGTTTTTCAATTGTAATAACAATTGTTAATTATATTTATAGTGAGTCTAAATGATTTCTATTGGTCAATTCTTTTCTTATTATACTCTAGTAGATACATATCATAGCTAAAACTTAACTATTACTCTTCTTATTAAAAGTGGATGAAGTGAACAGTGACTCATCGTCCACCCACCCCTCAGATTCCGTCACATCGCGCTTTGTTTTACCGTTCGGATTTTATCACGTAGCATCCCGTTTGAGTTTTTTTTTCTCGGGTTTTATTGTTGGTTTTTTGCACAGTCTTATTCCTTTTTGGTTTCCGACTAATATATTAGAAACTTTCATTCAACATTTTTTTTTTGCACCTCGTACCGTCGTTCGGATTTTGCCATGTCGCACCCGTTTGAGTTTTATTCCCAGGTTTTATTCTTCGTTTCTAGCACTGTTTTTTCCTTTTGGTTTCCAACTAATATATTAGAAATTTTAATTCAACTTTTTTTTTTTGCCTTTTATTTTTGGTTTTTATATATATTCAATACTGCAAACTTTTGAACGTGGTTGTAATAATGACCACAACATTAATAACAAAACGTATCTATGATTAAGTGTTTTGGTTTTGCCTTTCAATTAAGCGGTTTTGGGTTCAACCCCGACCGTTGCCTCTTTTATGGGTTGTTTTGCTCTATTCTTTTATAATGATTTTTGTTAAATTTTTGAGGAAAAAAATATTTAAGATTGTGTGGTTGTGATATTGGCTTTAAAAAAAATAAATACCCCTAACAACACGTACAAACCAACACCGCCCATAGAGTGGAATGAACCCTTTGGTTGAAACAATTATATATATCTCCAAAAGTATGCTAAAGATCTTACATTCTTACAAAGCTCATAAGAGAGGGCCAACATGACAATATGTATGACTTGATGACAAATGTAGAACGACCCAATGGGCCTGTACATGTAACAGCTTTAATCATATGACAAACATTAAAATCATTGTCTAATTACACTTCACTTATACAGGTATACCACCAACTACTGCCTCCCATCAGCTTCTTAATAAACAACCAACATATGATAAAACATACTCGTAGTAATTAACAAGTATGTTTATCAAAATATATTTATAATCATTTTCTAGGTTCTAACTTATGAATGTAACGAGGATTTATACGCCCCTCATGTTGTGAGGGGTTCAATATCGTCAACTTTATTATAACAATACCTTTTTAGGGCATACAACCTTTGATAGGACAAAACGTAAAGTTTAAATATAAGAGAAAGAACGAAAATGTAAACTAAATAAATAATAAAGTGTAATACATAAATTTTAGGGATTAATCACTGAAATGTCAACATACTTTTCACTGTGTATATAGTTGTATCATGAACTTTTTTATTGCACTCGTTGTCTAACGAACGTTCAAAATTTGTTCACATATGCACATCGTACTTTATTATTATCATCAAACTTTTAAAATTGTTCAGATATGGTCATTAAACTTTTAAAATTTGTCATATATGGTTATTAAAAATTCAAATTTTGATGACTTTCTAATGATCATATGTGACAATTTTTGGAAATTTACGGCCACTTTTAAGCAAATTTTGAAAGTTTGATGGAAAACCAGTGCAATGAAAAAGTTTGATTTAGCCCAAATTTTCCGTTCAAAAAACAAAACACATATGAGAACAAATTTAAAAGGTCTGTTAGGCAACCAGTGCAATAAAAAAGTTCATGATTCAACTGTCTATAAAGTGAAAAGTACATTGACATTACAGTGATTAAACCCTAAATTTTAAATATAAAAAAGGACTTCAAATATAACCAAATCACAAATACAGGTTAAACTTGAAAACTATAAAAGCAAGAGGGATTAAAAATGTAAGTAAACAAAAGCAGAGGCTAAAATTGATGTCATGGCCAATTCATCTCGTCGAGAGTCTTTGCGTAGAAACATCAAACATGTATCTCTTTGAGGATGGGAAGTGATATTAGTACCACACAAATTGATTAACTTACCACATAGTACAAATATTATAACATATTGTACAAACAGTTAATACATAGTTATGGTAAATTAATCAAGTTGTGTGATACTAATATCGCTTCCCTTTGAGGATGGGGAGGAGACATATTGGGTATGTTTGGTAAAAGTAGCTGGAGCTTGTAGCTGAAGTTTTTAGTTAGAGTTGTAATTTATAGCTTTTAAGTAAAGCTGTTAGCTAGAGCTTTTATTTTTAGAAGTGTTTGGTATTGTAGCTGGAACTTAAGAGTATAAAATGACAAAACTGTATATTAAAAGCTTTAACAAAAAATTATGAAGGGGTTATTTGTGTAATTTTAAAAATTAAAAGCTCCATCCAAACAAATTTTTTAACATAATAGAAACTTATTGTTCAAAATTAAAAGCTAAAGCTCCCAAAATACTTTTAAAAAGCTTTTGACAAACATGCCCATGATGTCACTTGGTAAACCAACCCTTTTAAAAATTGATAAAATGTAGTGATTCCGATCAAGGGAAAATCTAACCTTTGATGTTTAGAAACTCATACAATATCTATACTATTATATAAAGCAAACACCCCCTCCCTCTTTTTTCTCAAATGATAATTCAATCTACCTATTTTACCCCCACCTTTATTCACTAATTTAAATATCTTCACTTGATATACCTATAATACCATTAATGAAATTAATTTACAACATCTACCTCTTAACTCCTAAAATAACTACACTACCCCATTTTACATCAATAATCTTTAATTCAATAACCTACACTACTCGCATCCGTCGCCACCACCACCACCACCACCAGTCGCCACCACCACCACCTGTCGCCGCCACCACCACACCGCCGCTACCATCATCACTGCCGCATCGTGTGGGTATTCGTCTACTAAAATATAAATGCACCTACACATTATATATTAAATATCTTTTTCAGTGATAAATGAGTTAAATCAATAAATGAGATATTATTATCCATATCCATATTCATGTTCTTAAGTTTATGATGCATCCCATTGAAATTAATCGGATGGGACGGATGACCATTGGCATATCTATCAGCAACACAATTAAGCAGTGTAGTAAAGATGTGGCTATGTTTGGAAATGTAGACAAGTTGACCTTTGTATGCATCTATGGGCGGGGGAACATTCAACATGTGCTTTCATGTACAACTCTAGTTGGCCATGTGCTATGTTCAAACAAACATATATACTCATTAAATAAATATCCTACAATTCAACTTTTGTTGTTTTTTTTTTTTTTTTAAACAGTATTAATAAAATCTAGCAAGACGCTAGAGAGTTACAAAATACAAAGATGTGAATAAGATGGATCACAAATTCAACTTTTGTTTTGATAGAAACTTTTTGAATGAATTTATTTTAGTGAGATTGTTGGAAAAGAAAAAAAGGTTTGTTCAATGTGATAATGCACATAACCACTTATAAACTCTTTACCAAACTTGTAAGCTCACACATAAATGAAAAATATCACAACACGAATCCCCGACAAATAATCCGACCTGCAACTTTGACAAACTTTATATATCTCCTTGTCGAAACCTAAGATCCCTCTTGTCAAATCGTAGATCTATGTGTTTTGAAAAGCGGACCTATAATTCAAATTTCGTAATGATCAAACAGAAATTACAACATGAATTCTCCCACGTCAAAGAACTAAAAAACATAAGAGAATAACTAATCAAAATTATTACAAACTGAAGTAGAATATTTAGGATTAAAAATTAATTACTTATCAAGCATTCATATTTAATATAACACTAAAATATGTACACAGTTTTGTCATTTTACAAATTGCCTAACCCTAATCCTACATGATTAATAAATTAGCTAATATATGTTATACAGAGTTTGTGTGAATTAAATTAGTTTATTTATACATATATTTAGCATCGTATATTGAAAGTTCATCAAGAAAGAACTCAAACTCAATTACATGTAATATACGATTTCTCAGTTATTTAACCCAGTTGCAAATTCATAAATAACCTTATGTCCTAATTACTTGCAAAGTAGAGAGCTCGCAGGCGCCAAGCTAACAAACAATATGTCAAGGACAATGTTTAAACTAACTTTCGGGAATGGTAAACATGAATATTTACGAAGTCTTGTCTTCTTCTAAACCCAGCTTAACTACCGCACCGAATGGCTAACCTAAAAGTACAGCCTGCGTAGATGGACGTTGAGCATCGACCGGTGAATCCACCAAGACAACATCAAGCTGAAAATGCAAGCTAATAACATATGTGTTCTTCAATGTATTAAGGTGATCCCTACACAAAATATTTTTGCCATACACAAAAATATATGCATCATATGGTTATACTGTACAGTTATATAATGCATACATTTTTGTGTATGGCAAAAATATATTGAGTAGGGATCATTACCTTTTCCTAAATGTTTAATAGAGAAAGTCCATCTAGCAGTTATGGGCTAACTGCTTTATATATTGCCATATATTGGGTTCATACTATCATCAAGATATTGGGCCTATTTATTTATAACTTATAAACTTAATACACTTATAAAAAATAAAACTTAATAATATACCTTAGGAGTTAGGATCTGTTTATTTAAAACTTAATGAGCTTAATAAAAAATACCTAATCCATTAAGTCAATTAAGAATGTATATTTTTTTTACCTAATAAACAAAAACCTACATAATTATTTTATTTATTGCTTAACCAATACAGACATTATTTATAAATTCAACCACTTTATTTACTCAGTACATAATGTTTAAAATTATAAACGGTCCCTAAGACTGGTACATTAACCAGTCAGGCGCAAAAAAAAAAGAAAAAAAACAAAAAAACTTGTTAGGCTACTAAATCTTAGCCAAAAAATGGTTTGTCATCCCTGGGTAACCTAAAAGGGAAAATCTCATTCGTTTAGACTAATTCCAGTACATCGATTTGTTTTGTTCTTTCAACTCGCATTCTATTTTACAAGAATAGCGGTTACATGATCCTTGTAAGTGGACCGAAAGTTGTTCGATTAAGTATCTTAGGATTATAAATTGAAAAAGAAAGTAAGAAAACCCATATAAGTTACGTTTAGTTGTAAAAAATGTTTTCCAAATTTTCAATTTTTATTTTTTAGAAAAATGAAAGAGGTTTTCCATCTCTAGAATACATATAAGAACGCGTTTAAAATTAGAATATGTTATTTTTATTTTCCATCTTTAACACTCTTTTAACATCTTGCTAATGTAATCAATAATTCAATATATGAATAATGTTTTTGTAGGTTTCATTTAGCCTTTAGGTCTTGATTTCAACTGAATAATTTCAGTCAGAGTGCTTGTTCTTGACCAACAGATCGAGAAAATACAAGATATATTGTTAAAACATTTTACTAAACAAGCTAGCTGATATAACATAACTACGCTGATCAAATAAAATAAAATAGAGAAAAGCCTTTATTCAAGTCAAGTTTAGTTTCAAGCATCCAAATGCATTCTTAAATACCTAGTACCATGCTCAAACACCCTCTTGCCTTATGTGGGATCTAGGCCTTTTAAATTTAGATCTAACAAAAGTGATTATAGGTACTGTCATGAACGCCAGAGATGCCAAGATGCCGACGCTCCTCCCCGATGAACTTGTGTCACTCCCAATCAAGCCACTAAGATAAGTTGTTATGAGGGCAGTTATCAAAGTATAAGTTTCCAACCGCATAGGGAAAGCTGCAGTGAGTACAGTGATCATGTGAATTGACATGAAGAACCCAACAGAATTGGCAAACATAAAGTAAGCGTAGGCTACCGGGTTATGAGTACTCATTATAGCTTTTCCCGCGGTATGTTTTTTAAGAGCAGTCGTACCATTTTTAGGAGATGATAATGTGTAATTTCCAGCTGGTGGAGCATAATCATCTTGCCAAGTGCCTCCAGGAGGACTAAGTGCAGCCTGATACGTTGCAGATATGATCAGTGCAACTATCACGATAAGGGTATTTCTTATTTCGGTTGGAGAATTTTGGATATTAGAATAGTCGAAGTAGTCTAACCATCCAGCCAGAGATGGAGGGTTGTTTTCTCGTCTTCTATCAGGTTGATATGGTGTTTGTTCTTGTGTATATTCTGGATTTGGTAGATTTTCAGTCCTTATAGCCCCAGCTTGGATGAGAAGCTCCTCAATTTCATGATCACCGGCTTCACTTCTAGAAGTTGGTAGCATATCAAGAGGAGTAAAACCTCTATTGTTCAAGGAATTCAACTCCAGCTTTTCCTTGCTAATAGCATGCCCATTTAGTAGAAAGTCAACCACCTATTAGAAACATACGCGTTACGCAAGAAATTAGCCTTCAAGAAGATAGATACAATATGTGCATACAAAAAAGAAAAAGAAAAAACAGTATCCACTTACCTCATACTGCTTCCTAGAGACGGCAAGGTGCAAGACTGTATTCCCGTGAATATCCATAGAATTCAGGAGATCTTCTTTGTTTACTTGCTTTAGATGATGTACTAACACTTGCAAAGCTTTGAATTGGTGGTTCTTCACCGCTAAATGAAAGGAAGTCTCGCCTTGAGCAGTCATGCAGTCGATAGAATCCAAACTTGACAGAATCAACTCTCTAACAACTTCAACTTTACCTTTAACCACAGCCAAATGAAGAGGGATCTTTCTGTCTTTTCCTTCGATCAAACACAAATCAACATCAACTTTGAGAAGCTCCTTTACTATGTTTACATGCCCATAAGCGGCAGCTATGTGCAAAGGGCTAAAACCGTCTTGGTTAAGCTCACTAGTGAAATTTTGCCTGAGTTTTACAACTGTTGCTGCAAAGTTTAGATGTCCAGCCAAACAAGCAATGTGTAATGGATTTTCACTACCATCTAATGCTCCAACATCAAGAATAGATGGATTAGATTTCATCTCTTTAAGCAGATGATCAACATCCCCATTCCATGCAGCCTGCAATAACCTTCGATCCATGGCTCTGTAAATTTAAATCTTGCTAAATTAATCTGTATATTGATGAAAAGTTTAAGGTTGAGTTGTTTTTATAAGGAAATAGGTATGGCAAGTGTGGGCCTATCGTTGGGTCAACGAGTGTAAGTTACGAGGAAACATCAAAGAGTTTATTAACAATTGTTTCGTGTTTTACTAGGGGAGGTATTTATGTTGTTACATCTAATCTAGTCTAGCCGGAGATCATGGTTTTCATGTCTTCGTTAAGGATATGAGGTGATTGTATTAACTTGATATTACCTGTATAATCTTTTGGCTTTGAAAGATATATTAATTGAAAGGTGATTGTATTAACTTGATATCATCTGGATATCAAGTATTAGTTCTGGTAATCTTAGATTCATATATTTGTAAGTTTTTGGTTAAATCTTTTGAATAAACGTGTTGGAGATTAAATGTGTTCATAAGTTTCAGAATTCAAGTCCATATTTTCTGTATTAACGACTTTCCCATTAAGAAGAAAGTCGATCAATCACCTATAAGAAAAGAAATACAATAACCAATTAATGCGTAAGATACGTAGAGATGAATAGACTTGATAAATACAACAAAAAATTTGGCTAATTACCTCATACTGCTTTCTAGAGACAGCCAGGTGCAAAATTGTACTCCCATGGAAATCCTTACAATTAAGGAGATCTTCTTTGTTAGCCAGCTTTAGATGTTGTGTTAGGCCTTGGAAAGCTTCGAAATATTGGTTGTTCTTTACCGCTAGATGGAGGGACGTTTCTCCTTGAGCAGTCACGTATTAGACTGAATCCAAACTTCAATTTTACCTTTGACCACAGCCAAATGAAGAGGAATTTTTCTAACTTTTCCTGATTCGATAAGACACAAATCCAAGTCAACTTTTAGAAGCTCCTACACAATTTCGGTATGGCCACAAGTAGCTGCTATATGCAAAGGGCTAAAACCGTCTTGGTTAATGTTAAGCTTCTGCTTTAAGAAAAACACATGTTTAAGGAGTAATTAGTTTTGTGTTTACTAGTTTTATTTTGGATTTTAAAGAGTCTAGTCTTCCTGCAGGTAAAAGAAGATTTTAGCTATTTTTTAGAAGTTTTTGTTTTTCATAACAGCTATATAGCTGATGTACGTGAGTTGAGTTAATCAATCCAGTTATTCATCTTTTAATATCTATTTTCTCTGCTTCAAATATATCTATTCCACATTCAGTTTCCATTACTAAAACTCACAGTTAAGTTTCTTGGTAAATTCCTTCCTAAATGTTGCTACAAAGTTTAGATGTCCAGCAAAACAAGCTATGTCTAATGGAGTTTCACTACCATCCAGCGACATGGCATGCAACGTAGATGGATTGCTGTCGATCTCTTTGAGCAGATGATCAACATTCCCGCTCCAAGCTGCCTTGAACAGTCTTTCATTCATGTCTAGCACTATGCATAACAATCTGGTGGCACACTATTCAGGTGTAGGGGTTATTGTAGTTTAGTCAATGAGATCACGTTCTGTCTTTTTTTTTTTTTTTTTCTGAACGGCATGAGTCGGGTTCTGTTATTGTCAAACTATACCCATTAAAAG
The DNA here is from genome assembly GCA_025447715.1 of Asclepias incarnata. NCBI lineage: Eukaryota > Viridiplantae > Streptophyta > Magnoliopsida > Gentianales > Apocynaceae > Asclepias > Asclepias incarnata. Next base: position 3,145 of record JAOEHQ010041152.1, on the reverse strand, counting down.
AATAGCTATATTTTATCTCTTGATGCGAGTTATACACGTACTCGACCTTTTAAATGTTTGAATACAAAGAATTAAAGGCTTTTTGATTATGTAATTCTATTGTGGTGTGACTGTGAACATTTATTCATGAGTTCATGATATGTGAAAGCAAAATCAAGATGAACAATTCAATGGGAGTAGGTTAGAAGGAAGTCTACACTCTCAAGTATATAATGCAGGTTAGAACAAGTCAATGTTTTTATGTTATTTTTATTTTTTTCCCGGTTAACCTAAGTATCCGACTCGCTTTGCGAGCCGACTAACCTCGGGACGACCACCCGTTTTGCGGGTTGCCTGGAGTCATAATGGGTGAATCTCCGCTGCTTTAACTTCAATGGTTCATCACTTTCACATGTGATCAAGCTTTAACCACTAGTTCACCACCCTTGGAATTCTAGTGATCATGAGTCATGACTTTAATTTAAATGGTTCATCACTTTCACATGTGACAGAGTGACGCTAATGGATATCGTCAATAATAGTTACACTTTGAAAAGTCCAATTTTGACATTTTATAAGTCAAAACTTTAGTAAGAAGTTTCTCAGGAATGCTACTCTCAGAAAATTACAAATGAAGTCTTAAGCACAAATTTCATCAATGAAAAAATCTTGCTTTCATTCTCACATTTTTTTAATCGTATCCTCTATAAGCCTGGCCCGATATCAGTCATAGCCTGGCGCAGCCCTAAGCCCGTTTAAAGCCCCCGCGCTCATAATCTAAAAAAAGCCTAGATATTTATACTAGTGGCTTGAGAGTGTGGGGCAGTGGACTTACGATAACTCTCTGATATGCATTAATTCTACGATACTAATAAAAACCGGGTTATGTTGATAGCACATCAAATTGTTTCTCAAGTTCTTTACTTTCGCATATGTTGCATGTTTGTGTATATGTAATGTAATTGTGTTCTTGTTTGTGTTTATAATATATACCTGGGATTGAACTTGTGGTTAATGCACTAAACAACGACATTGCTGATTAGTGTTGATGTTCTTAGATGCAAATCAAAGAGTATTGGGTAACAAAACGATCAAAAATAGTACTAACGCTTAATATTTACATGCACATATATAGTTACATTCATAGTTTAAACCCTTTCTTGACTTGTGCTAGAAGATATAATATTTCTAGGCCTATTCAAATAATTTCTCAACAATGTGGTCGTAACTGGTATCAAGAAGGGCAGAGTAGCCGATAAGATGATAAAACCAATTGTTATGAAACTAATTTTTGGTGCAATTGCATTCATGCAAGTACCCTAGTTAAAAGAAAGTGAAATCAATAAAACTTGCATTTCCATTCGCATGGGGAAAGCTGCTGTCAGTACGTTGATCATATGAAGCGACATGTAAAACCCAATCGAATTGGCAGACAGAAATATACTAAAGGCGATCAGGTTGTGAGTAACCAAAATAGCTTGTCCAACAATATGTGGTTTAGCGGCAGTGGTATTTGTTGTGGCAGATGATGACAAGTTGTTCAATGGGGATAAAACAGAATCGTCCTGCCAAAATCCTCCAGGAGGACTAAGTGCGGGTTGGTATGTTGCAGAGGCAATAAGTATAACTATTTTGAGCAGGGTACTTCTTACTTTGTTAGGAGAGTCTCTAAGATTATCATATTTGAAGTAGTCTAATAGTTTTCTAGCCGGAGATCCAGCGTTTTCGTGTCGTGTTTCAGGATGGTTTGGTCTTTCTTCGTGTGTAGATTCTGGAGAGTGTAGACTTTCAGCTTTTAGAGCTCCATTTTGGATAAGAATCTCGTCGATTTCTCGATCACCAGCTTCACTTTGAAACATTAGTAGCATATCAAGAGGAGTCAAGCCACTATTGTTTAAGGAATTTAACTCAATCTTTTCCTTGCTAGTAACTTGCCCATTTAGCAGAAAGTCAACCACCTATTAGGAACATACACTTTAGATAAACTAACTTCAAGTTTTAAATTAGAGTAAAATGAAATACATACTAATTTACCTCATACTGCTTCCTAGAGACCGCAAGGATGAAACAACCATGGATTGTTATCCTGATATCTCATATAAAAATCAGAAAATTGCCTATTCTATTTTGCATACGTATTTTATTTATTGTAATGTTTCCCCACACAACGGATTCGTAAACAAGTGTACAACACAGAATTGATAGAAACCTTTGAGAATGTATTATTATTCAATAATTCTCATTTTCTCAGCTTGAATATATATCCCGTTAAATCCCCCATGTATGAGGCTCGTAAGATTCGAACCATTGCTCAAGGGCTTCGCATAGAGGACCTAAGAGAGTGGTGGCGGTACCGGCAGATTGGGTTAATTTGTGTGAAGTTCATGAAATAATTTCTCCACTCAGTTAGATCTACCGGCCCCACGTCAGATTATATGATACATTAAGCTTAAATAGTTGTTTAATTGGTCTGATTAGTTACTATTAAGGATTAATCATTTTTGTGTAAAAAAATCTAAGAATTCAAAGAGCTGTTCGGGTCACACGAAAAATAATCTCTATTTTACTCTGCCTCTCCAAGTGACTCAATAAGATAGACCGGCCCATTTCCATATAGAAAAATAGGACGAGGTTTTGGAGGTTGTAACGAGGTTCGATTCATGGCTTTATGAAGATAAATTAGGCTAATTTAACTTTTATATATCCTTATTTAAGTTGTGTTTGAGAAGAAAAAAAATTTCGTTTCGTAGAGTCGGAAAAACGGGTGTATGTAGAGGTTAGACTCAAATTTGTAAATTCCAACATCATCACAATCATCTTCATAATGATTTGAAGAGCACAAGAATGTTAAAAACAAATACATATTGTTTTAAAACTAACAGACATGAATCCCTAGTACTAATACTGATTAAGGTGATACATTTCTAGGCCTCTGGAAATGATCTCTCAAAAACATGGTAGTAATTGGTATCATGACCTGCAGAAGAACCGAGACGCCCGTAAAAGCATATGATACCAGACTATTTGGGGCAATGGCGCTCATGCATGTATTGTAGGTTGTAGTGTCACACCCCCAAAATATGACGTGTCGAAGGGGCGTGACTTCAACAATATCACAACACAAGATATATAATGAACGACTCAAACGTGTCGTTTTAAAAATATA
>JAOEHQ010041141.1:0-12284 GCA_025447715.1 Asclepias incarnata | reverse complement strand
TACGTGCAGGGCCTCACCATTAATCGGTGAGGTTTCCGTGAATGTTGTGTACCAACTGAATGTTCGGAAAAAAAAAACAGCACAAGTATAGTTGTAAGAGCTTCATCACATGCAAATGACCATACCAAGTACCAACAGAAGAATGCCTTTTTTATATTACTCTCCGTCTCATTTTAAATGTACTAATTTGACTTTGTAAATCTTTTTTTTTTCTAACTTTGACAGTAAATATTTTTGTTTGTATTATATAATACTTGATGAAAGTTATATCAACGAAAAATACATATAAAATCCAATCTCTTCATATATTATACATCAAGTATTATATAATATAAACAAAAATATTTACGGTCAAAGTTAAAAAATAAAAATAAAAACTCACAAACTAATAAAGTCAAATTAAGACATTTAAAATGAGACGAATGAAGTATATAATTTTTATTTTTTATATTAGTACATACAAGCTAAATATACAAGTCTTCATGCATGACAAACATTCAAACAAGCATATAAAAGTTGGCAAAAATGAAACAAAAGCATTTTAATTCATTCAAAGCACCACTTTCTTATGAAGCTAGAAACTAATCAACTCTTTAAAAATGAACTTGATTTTTTTTCATAAGAAGCTACAGATAGAGGTAGAACACAACTATGTTTTGGGTTTGAATTATATCCAACTAAAAAACAAGGTTATTTGCAACAAAAAAAAATAAAAATAAAAAATTATGGCATGACATCTTAACCTGGTGTGCCATTTTGGTATCAGTTATTATCTATCCCACAAGGATGACTCCAGACAACTACCCTATACATAAGAACCCACGAAGGCCAGGGACAAGGATCGAACCCGGGACCTGTTATTTGCAAATCATACCTATATGGACCCCATGTGCTAAGGGTGTGGGTACCAATTGATCGATGATTACTTGGTTACTTAATTATTAAAGAATAACTTAAAAAAATAAAAATTATTCTACTTACTCCATTCCCAAAAGACCAAAATATCCATACTTCTTGTGATGTTTTTGACTTGTGATTAAACACTGCTAATTTAAAAGTAATAAACTAGAGAAAACTTTAAACTAAAAGAAAGTAAAAGTTTCTAACAACCAACAATCGTTGTATACTTGTATCTATAATTCTATATAATCTAAATTTTCTTTAAGATTTAATTTTTTTTTTTTTTTTTCCCAAAACAATATAGAATACATATGGTAGCATTTTATTGTACACTTGGAGCAAATGCGGGACTTGTTTCATGTCGTGAATTAAAGGATCACAACGCCATATAGTTCAGGGTAGTAAACATCACATCGGGTATGTGTGTTTTTTATTTTTTTACTTAATTATTAAAAATAAGTTTTATCTGTTACGTCTACAAAAATTGCTCTAACATATTTCAACACAGTCCAATACATGTCCAACTCAGCGTTACATCAGCAAAATCTCCTTCCAATACAATTCCACTCCAACATCTCCAATGCCCAATAGATACTAATACATATCTAGAACCCACTATTTATTTAATTTTACACTTTTAATTAAATAAAAATACAAATATCTTTTATAAAATATAAACAAAATATTATATTAATCTTAAAAAAAACATTTCATTTATAAAAAAAAAAAACATTACAATTCTTAAAAAAAAAAACTACAAATCCTAAACATAAAATAAAATAAAAATTACAATACCTAAAAAATAAGCTACAATCCTAAAAATAAAAAAGTAAAGAACATTACAATACTTACAAAAAAAACTAATCTACTCGTCTTCGTCGTCGGATATTTGAACGAAGTCTTTGTACTCGTCCAACACTTTGTCCATTGCTTTTTCAAAAACTTTCGTTGTCACGGATTCGGGTTTGATTGTCCCACAAAAGATAATGCCGCGTAGGGATGGCAAACAAACCCGTACCCGATGAGGAAATCCGAAACCCGATATTTTTGGGTCAGGCTCGGGTCCGGGTATTCAGGTCTAGGGCCGGGTATGGGGATGGTTTTGGTTTTTTTTACGGGTTCGGAACCGGGGACGGTTTTAGATGAAACCCTGAATACCCGGCCCGTATACCCGTAACCCGCCCCAAACCCGTATACCCGACCCGTTTATATTACATTACATAATGTTAATATGTTTATTTCCAATGCGTATTAATATAAGTATGAAATGCTAATTTGACATTCTCCTATTTCCTAAACAATTACTAGACTTGCTATCTGACCAAAAGAGACAAATTACCAGGGTGAAGGGTTGGATGTGGTCCCTTTGTGTTTTGTTTTTTTCTTAAAAATTTTTTGATTGGTTATTAGGGGTATATTGTAAGGTATAATGGGGTATTAAATTTGAAGGTGAACGGTTAAGAGGAAAAAGAGAAGGTGATGATGGTGAGAAGATGATGATGATATGACATGAAAAAGTGTAGGTGGAATATGTGAACGGTTAAGAATGGTCTAAAAGGGAAGTTGAAAGGGGTAGGTGAAGGGAATGTGAATGGTTAAGGAGTATAGGTGAAATAGTGAAAAGGGATAGGTGAAATGGTTCATCTAGGTGAAAGGGGTATAGTGGGCATAATGAGGTATTTTGGTGAAATACTTAAATTTGAAGGAATATTAAATTTGAAGGTGAAAAGTTAAGAGGAATAAGAGAAGGTGATGGTGGTGAGAATGTGATGCTGACGTAGCATGAAAAAGTGTAGGTGAAAAGGGTAAACAGTTAAGGATGATCTAAACAGAATTGTACTAGTTGACTGGAATCTCAACCTAGGGAAAGAGGATTGACCCTTGAAAGCTGGTTATCAAGTAGATCGTACGATCCCAAGATCCCACTAACCCACAACGTGTAGGATCTTAATAAAATCTGTTATATAATAGGATTGCATGTAGGATTGTATGATCGAACAACGATTCGATCCTACAAAATAGCCCAATTTAATGAGTCATTATCACTTATCACATTTTTTCTTTAATGCGTCAAGTCTTAATCATATAGATTAAGACTTGTACTAGTTGACTAGAATATCAACCTGGGAAAGAGGATTGACCCTTAAAAGCGTGGTTATCAAGTAGATCGTACTATTGTATGATCCCAAGATCCCACTAACCCACAACGTTTAGGATCGTAATGAAATATGTTATATATTATGATCGCATGTAGGATTGTAGGATCGAGCAACGATTCGATCCCACAAAATAGCCAATTTGATGAGTCATTATCACTTATCACATTTTTTTTAAACGTGCCAAGTCTAATCATATCGATTATATGTTGATTTCACATTATAATGTTCATTTATATATATTTTTATATTATTTAAAATAATTGCATGTTCTGAAGATGATAAATTTTGAAGTAAAAGGGACAAAGGATAATAATCGACCATGCGCAAAAGATAACATCTTTTGGGCGTGTATTTTGCTGAAAACTTTTCTTATCTATGGATTTTGAATGGACAAATAGATTTGGAAAACATGTTAAACTAATATTCTTTTTTGTTTTTATCCCACTAAATGATGTGTTCTAGAACGGTTAAATCTTCGAAGACGTCAAAATACTAGATGTTATCTACTTTGTAGGTATTGCATATTACTACAATAGTATGATGTTTTAATTTGATATTTCTTTGAATTTGTCATATAAATATGATATTAATTAATTAAATATTAATTAGAACATCTCTAATAGACAGTATGGCCCTTTTTAGTATGTTGGCTAGGCATGTCAAAGCTTCATTATCTTACCATTGGTTCAATATGCTCCTTCAAAATGCTCTCTAGCATATTTGAAGGCATTTTGTATATATGGGTCATTCCATTTCTTTTTAAATTTAATATAATTTTAAAAAATTAATATAATGTTTTTTTAATTTAATGTGAATGATGACGTGACATGAACAAGTTGAATTTTAGTGTGCTGGGTTTGTTGGGTTGGAGGCAAAATGAGTTCAATATGTTGATTCAGTATATTGGAACAATTTACTGGCATGTTGCTAAAATGACCGATGCGATTGGGTATATTAATGTTGCAATTGAAGATGGCCTCAGAAGTCAGGATAAAAAATTATGAAATTTTAAGTAGGATCTTATGTTCTCTACTATACCGATTTTACAAACACAAAAATGACCCTGGTTAGAATCTCGATCTTGATAATTCGCAAATCGATGTACATAGAAAAAGGAAGAACAAAACTCCAACCTGGCTTTGCTTATTTACCCAAAAAAAAAAAAAAAAACACCTGGCTTTGCTTTCAAGCTCATCTCTTTCTACAAGAATCAAATCTCTTTGTATGGGCTCCACTCCATGTGCTGCATATATGAATTTTACAACTTTCTCCACTCACCTTTTCTTGTTTTCACAACTTATCCACACTATTTTTATTTTCATTTTTCAGGGCTCATGATTGCAAGTTTTGAACTAATAAATGTGACCAAACTTCACTTGGCAACATGGATGGATGGATGGATATATACAACAATTTTGTGGCTTGTATTTCTCCAATATATATTTTTTGTTTTCTCAATGGTGATGAGGGAGATTTTATTTATTATTATGATGTTTCTAGTATCTAAAAGTTATATTGAGATCATTTGTAACACGTTACTCTATCACTTGTTAAAAGTCTTTTTATGTTAGTGTCACTTTTTTTCCACCACTACTTTTGTTTTTATTTCATAACTTATCATCTTCAAATTGGACTTCATCTTTATTTAGTTCTAACACTTTTAATACCCCGATACATTATAATATCCAATCAAAATATTTTTCTTAAAAAAACAAGCCGACTTTGTTTTCACCTACGTCAGTGATGGCTACCACCAAAGCCCTCATCACCGACCCACCACCTAGGTCCTGTAACCCATCACCGAGCCTCCCTAGGCGGTAACGGATGTCCACCACCTATCCGTTACTGGTGGTCATTATAGAATGAATAGATATACATGACATATAATTTTATGTGGGCATTGATGAAGACTATTAAATCATGTAATCAAAGAAGTATGATTTTTGTATAATTGTTGGCTGTTACTACTTACTATATATAAGATACAATAAAAAATCTCCAATTATTATAAAGGACACACCCAATATATATCTAAACCAACATAATAAAAACTAAACACCACTAGCTTATTGTGTGGATAAATTGCTAATATCTTGAGACTGTTATGAAGATAGTGTAGTTAAAAACATGACTAAGTATACTTACGAAAAGTAAAAGAAAAAAAAAACTCCCTCTTTCTTTTTGCACATAATACAACAATATTGGTATTAACTAAAATAAATGTGTAAGAAAAAACACTCAATGTGAATAACTTGACATGATCATTTTTCATGAAATTAAAAGGGTATGTTTGCAACTTGAAAAATTAAAACATGACTGAAATTCTACTAGAATTTAAAAGTCGGCAAAAATTTAATATTTTTAAGACACACAACTTCAAGATGGAAAAGATAATGATATGATTATTTGAAGCATATAAGATGTTGATGTAATCATGCAGTTATAAATCCATATTATTTAAGAGGTAATGATCTGTAATGTAAGTGATTAAAGCAAGAAAAATTCCATTCGTCCTTTAAAGTTTAATAAATGTATAAAATGAGTCTCATACCCAAGATGGGTACTGCCTACGGTGTCGATGCTATGTCCACTATTCACTATTCAAATATGTGAAATAATTTATTATGAAGCTTTAACTTATAAAGTATTGTATTCCATAAGCATTATTAAAACATATAACTATTATTATTTTATTACAAGAACGCAATAAAGTTAAATGTTATCAAAATGTTGAAATTACCAATAAGTTCTTTACAACATATAAATAATATTCAAAAGTAGAATGTTACACTAAATTAGAACTTCATGGACCATTTTTTCTTTTAATCTAAACAAACATGTATGTGCTACTTTAAACATTCTTTAAAGTTAATGGACCAAATATATATTTTTCCTCTTCAAGACACACAACACAATCTCTCTTTTCCTCTGTTTCTTCTGTTTTCTCTGTTTTCTAACTTCCCAAAAAAACAACTAAAAAAACACACAAACACACACACACACACACACACATCTCTCATTCAACCCGACCCGACCCAAATATGAGAACCCATGTGAGGTTCAAGTTCTTACTCGCAATCTTCATCATACTTTCATCATTCTTTATCAATATCAACTCACAGCCAGAAAATAGTGATGTTGAAGTTATGTTATCACTCAAAAAATCACTTAACCCACCACCAAATCTCAAATGGGTTGACCCAAACCCATGCAAATGGGACCGTGTAGTGTGTTCAGATAAAAACAGAGTGACCCGGATTCAAATCGGGCATTTTAACCTTCAAGGTACTCTGCCTTCAGCCCTGTCAAACTTGACCCAACTTGAACGTTTGGAGCTCCAATGGAACAACATTTCTGGCCCATTGCCTTCTTTATCTGGGCTATCTTCTTTACAAGTTTTAATGCTTAGTAATAATATGTTTACTTCAATTCCTAGTGATTTTTTTACTGATATGTCGTCTTTACAATCTTTAGAAATAGATAATAACCCATTTGAGAAATGGGTCATACCCGATAGTTTAAAAGATGCTTCAACACTTCAGAATTTCTCTGCAGTTAATGTTAACTTAACGGGCCAAATACCAGATTTTTTCGGGCCAGATGATTTTCCGGGTTTGGTTAATTTGCATTTAGCCTTAAATGATTTGGATGGTGGGTTGCCCTTAAGTTTATCCGGGTCACAAATTGAATCTTTCTGGGTTAATGGGCAAAGACTTAGTGGTAAGATTGATGTTTTACAAAACATGACATCCTTGAAAGAAGTATGGTTACATTCGAATTCGTTTTCGGGCCCATTGCCTGATTTTTCGGGTTTGAAAGACTTAGAGGTGTTGAGTGTTAGGGATAATTCATTTAGTGGCCCTGTTCCTGATTCTTTAGTGAACCTTGAATCATTAAAGTCTGTTAATTTGACTAATAATATGTTTCAAGGACCTATGCCTAAGTTTAAGGATTCGGTTTCGGTTGATATGGCCAAGGATAGTAATAACTTTTGTTTGCCTGAGCCCGGGGAGTGTGATGGTCGGGTTAATACGTTGCTAGAGATCGCTAAATCGATGGATTATTCGCCTAAGTTTGCTAATAGTTGGAAAGGGAATGATCCGTGTGCTGATTGGTTTGGAATCACTTGTAACAATGGAAATATTACCATTGTTACCTTTGAAAAGATGCAGCTCACGGGCACGATTTCACCTGCATTTTCGTCTTTGAAATCGCTTCAAAGAATTGTTCTTGCTAACAATAATCTTACGGGTACGATTCCTGAAGAGCTTACTACTCTTCCTGCTCTTACTGCGTTGGATCTTGAAAATAATAATCTTTATGGTAAAGTTCCGGCTTTTAGGAGTAATTTGAAGGTCAACACAGATGGGAATCCGGATATTGGGAAGGAAAAGAGTAGTTCTAGTAATCCAAATGCACCTGGGTCTTCTGGTTCGCCGAATTCAAATGGGGTCTCGTTAAATGGTAAAAAGAAGTCAAAAAGTTGGATTGGGGTTGTGTTGTTTGCGATTCTTGGAGGTGTTTTGGTCGTGTTCTTGATCGGTGTTCTAGCGTTTTGTCTTTACAAGAAGAAGCAAAAGAAGTTTAGTCAAGTCCAAAGCCCTCATGCCATAGTGATTCACCCTCGTAACTCGGGTTCAGATAACGAGAGTGTCAAGATTACAGTTGCTGGTTCGAGTGTCAGCGTTGGAGCGCTTAGTGAAACCCATACGATCCCCACAGCCGAAAGAGACAACATTCAGATGGTGGAGGCCGGAAACATGGTCATTTCAATCCAAGTCTTGAAAACTGTCACCAACAATTTCGCCCAAGAGAACGTATTGGGGCAAGGGGGTTTCGGAACTGTCTACAAAGGTGAATTACATGACGGAACCAAGATCGCCGTTAAGCGAATGGAATGTGGTGTGATTACTGGAAAAGGGTTAACTGAATTCACATCAGAGATTGCGGTTTTAACTAAAGTTAGGCATAGAAACCTCGTGGCGCTTCTTGGGTATTGTCTTGATGGGAATGAGAAGCTTCTTGTTTACGAGTATATGCCTCAAGGAACATTGAGCCGACATCTGTTCAACTGGCCAGAAGAAGGGTTGAGCCCGCTGGAATGGACCAGGCGTTTAGCCATTGCATTGGATGTGGCTCGAGGTGTTGAGTATCTCCATGGTTTAGCACATCAAAGTTTCATTCATAGAGACTTGAAACCTTCCAACATTCTTCTTGGCGATGATATGCGGGCTAAAGTTGGAGATTTTGGCCTCGTTCGTCTTGCTCCTGAAGGAAAAGGCTCCGTCGAGACAAGAATCGCTGGAACATTTGGTTATCTAGCCCCCGAATATGCAGGTACATTTTTTTGAGTTTTTATTTTATTCATGTCATATAATGATTTTTCTTTTTTTGGTTCATGTCGTATAATAGCAATGTGCTTCTACAATGTGTTTGTTTTATATTGTCGAACACCTTATAAAAGGTGTTCTGATTTGGGACAATTGGTGTAAATAATGGGTGTTTAGACTGTAAGTTTGTTTTATATTGTCGAATATGATGTTAGCCCAAAGATTAGTTACATTTTCTCATTCGTGGTTCAAGACTCTAATTTTGTCCAATTTGTGATCACTATTTACAGTAACCGGACGAGTGACAACAAAAGTCGATGTATTCAGCTTCGGTGTAATACTAATGGAACTTATCACGGGTCGAAAAGCGCTAGACGAGAGCCAGCCAGAGGAAAGCATGCACCTAGTAACATGGTTCAGAAGAATCCACCTCAACAAAGACACATTCCGCAAATCAATAGATCAAACACTTGACTTAACTGAAGAAAACCTAGCCAGCATTAGCAAGGCAGCTGAGCTTGCCGGTCACTGCTGTGCCCGAGAACCATACCAAAGGCCGGACATGAGTCACGCTGTCAACGTGCTCTCATCTCTAGTCGAAATGTGGAAACCTTCAGATCAAAGTTCGGACGATATATATGGCATTGATCTCGATTTATCATTGCCACAAGCACTCAAGAAATGGCAAGCGTTTGAAGGTGGAAGCCGTACAATGGATGATGCTTCCTCGTCTTCATTTCTTCCAAGTTTGGACAACACGCAAACGAGCATCCCAAACCGGCCGTACGGGTTCGCGGAGTCATTTACGTCGTTGGATGGTAGATAATGAGAAGAGTACATTTGGAGTTCTATAGTTTTGATTATCGGGGTGGTTATATTTTGTTTGATTTGGTCTTTTTAGAGTGGTTGAGTTATTTGGTGAATCTTTTGTTGTAAAGTTTGTTAGCTTAAGAAAGAAGTTGTGACTTTTTTTATGTAGCTTTTTTTACTGCTCAAATGGTCATGGTCAAGGTCAAATTTTTAGAGGACTTTTTAACCTTTTTATTGTAACATTGGAAATTGTGGTGGGATTTTTAAAAATTTTATTTTAATATTTTCTTATAATAGTAATTGATGAAAGTACTTTGGTTTGTGCTTTGTGTTATTTTTTTTTATTTTTTGTGTGGCTTTTTGAATGATGAATGATAAGAAAGGTGATGCTTTTGAGGTTGGAAAGAAAGGTGGGGTAAAAATGACATTTTTTTTTTATCATTATGATATTGATATTGATATATAAAATGATAATGAGTATAGAACATGCAGTTGCAGTTATGTACTATGAGCTGGGAATGGTTTATAGCAAAACTAGTTGGGGGTCCTGCTTGAAAAGAAGAAAAAAACATATTTCCAACACACTCTTGCTCGGGTATCGTAATCTTTGATATATTTAATATTTATCACATTCATGTATTACGGGCTTATACAATTAACTATAAAATTTTTATATTGTGATAAAAAAAAAAAAAAATGATGGTACTTATATCACCTCTCCTTTTTCTCCCATATGTTTTGCACCTCTAGACTCTAGTTAATTATGGATGGAGTGTAAGCATCTTATATAATATATATCGTTGCGAAACTATAAAACGATAAACGGGGTCATTATGGTTCTACTTATCGGGGGCTTAATTATGCAGTTGTAACAATTTATGTTTAATTTATGAATAGCAACAACGAAATCGCTACAGTTTGGGAAAAACCTTATTCACCACCAAATCACATGTCTTTTAGTCCAAAAATGCATATATCTTACATGCATGAATAAATTATTGTCAGAATCATACCCCAATCGACTGAAAAGTGAAAACCAAAAACTAGTTAGTAGAACTAATAGTTATATAGTTGTCAGTAACAGTATTAATTGAATAGTTTTAACCCAACTTAGAGAGGCCCCAATGACCTTACGACCGACTCATCATCCGATCGTTATTCCTTTATATTGAGCTAACATCACTAGGGCTGACTCATTATTGGTTCATCACGATGTCACTCATTATTGGGATAACGAGTGAAAAAGGCTTTATCCTTTTTTTGTTTGTTAAATTTTTAATTGGGTTAAATGGTGGTCTCAGACTAGTGATAAGTTAGTTGTGTATTGAGGATATTGTAAGAGATTAGTTATTAATTAGTGAGAAAGAAAAAGGGGGGGGGGGGGGGATTAAATTATTTGACACCCACAATGATTAATTATGGGTAAACGATTAATGAGGCATTGTGACCGCTCTTATAACATTTGTAAAGAATATAAGATCTTAGATTAGTTTAGTCCATTTTGTTCCATTTATATATGGTCTAAACATTGGATGCCTTAGGAAGGAATAGTGTAAATAAACTTTTAATAACAAGGTACAACTTATATATTTATAATTAATTATAAAGCACTTAATAAAACTGAAAAGTATTTAATATACATCACGATATTTAAATTGCATGTAACTAAGAGAAATATGTATGGATGGGGGCAGCATTAGTGAACAAAAGCATGTGAAGAAACACATGGGTTCACGTTGTCTTATTCTCAAAGGCATCATTTATATTTCTGTCAATTCAATTTATTTTTGTTTTTTCTTTTTAATATATTACACAACCATTAATTAATTAATAATGATTCTAGTTTAATATTAGACAACTTATACATATGTTTAATGTTTTGCAGTGAGAAAAAAAACCAAAATCGAAAAAAACCAAGTCGAAAAAGTGAAAACCGAAAATTCAATAGTTTTGGTTTTGGTATTTTGGAAAACCAAACTTTCCGGTTCGGTTTCAGTTTCATATTAACAGCCACTTCATTGCCGATTCATTAAAGCCAAGCCGAATCAAAAGTATATATATTCTAATTTATCTTATATTTGTATCATGTTAGATTATATCTAATATATGTTTAGTAAATATATTAATATATTTAACTGAAATTTTATCTGATTGAGTGTATAGAACAAATAAAATGTATGTTTTAAGTAAAATATACTCCATTATCAATTCGGTTAATAAAAAATGCATATCGCATTGAACACCTAAAAGATAGAATTAATTAAGTAAAAATTAAATGTATATTTTGAGCTTCTTTATCATATTATTTGATTAACAAGTGAATGTTTTATTTCAAACTTGATAACCTGGAATCCTTTTAAACAAAACAAAAAAACCTCAAAACAAACAAAAATGGAAACAAACAAAAAATTGAAAAACCGAACACAATGATTGTTGATTTTCAGAAACCGAACTTTTCAGCTCGGTTTTAATCAAAAACCGAACCAACCCGATCCATACTCACTCCTGATAATTTTGTTTATATGTTTGTAATATTGTCTTTCTAAAAATACTATCATCTTTTAGTTGCTCATTAATATTGTTGTGTTTGTGACTTTGTGGTTTATTAAACTAACAATTTAAATTACCAAGCGTTTGTAGCTCAACGGTATCCATTGTATATAGTAACGATAACATTGGGGGTTCAAACCGTGTAATAGTCAGAATTTTTATTTTATTAGTTTTAACAAACAAAAAAAGATTTTTAATTAAAAAAACCCTCATGAACAACATTATTGGTTCGACAAACCTACCGGTTTTCTTTCATTTTGTTTCTCGTTTTTCTTTACAAAATCTAAATGTTGGAAAGTGATCATCAATCTTTTCATACCCATAGTTGGTTTTAGCTGTGATTTTGGAATCTTCCTTGCATTCAAGAAACCAAATACAAAACTACAAACAAAATTTTTTTTTTTTTTTTCAAAGTATATAATAGATAAAAGATAAAAGATGACAAAAAAATTTCCCATTATATATATACTAAAAACCTATATGCTTTTACAAGTCTTTTAAGCGTAAAAGGTACAAGCTACTTAATGCACGTACT
>JAOEHQ010041130.1:0-12284 GCA_025447715.1 Asclepias incarnata | reverse complement strand
GGTTCGGGTTTGGTCAAAACCGGTTTCGAGGCCCGTTGACCCAAACCGGTTTCGGTTTCGGGTCGGGTCGGGTCGGGTCCAAACCGGAAATTGCGCACGACTAGGAGAGGGTGATATAGGTTATGATATTTAAGAAAACAGGTAATGTTAGCCCAAAGAGATTAAATACGGGCCCATTTTAGTAATTAGCCCAACATGGTAACAGTACACGACTCGGATATGAAACCCAATAGTGTTGTATTCACAATTTCACATAGACATATAATCATATAATACAAGTCATATAATAACTTTTATTGATCAAAACATCACTAAATGATCTAACAGGAAAGAGTCTTGTTTTCTTATAAAAAAAATAAAAAGTCTTAAATTCGAATCATGCCCTATGAAAAACTCTTAAGGATCATGCCCTAAGAAAAACTCTTAAGGATCACCAGGAAAATGGTTGGAACTGATCATGGACTCACGGACGAAAAAAATAAAATAAAATGTCGATTAAACAAAATTATCTTGCAGGACACCTAATTTTCTTCTTAAAAGAATATTCTTCCAAAAGTCAATGACAATTAACCCAACTATGAGACCATGACTAGGAAATGGCGTATTACTTTATATGACATTCATTTTCTCTTTCTAAATCAAACATTTGTTTTAACCTGGGGCATCAATAACAGAAATACTCAAATAGGAGGCAATTGAGCACTTGCCATAAGCCAAACGGTAATTTGTTAATTTCATTTGATCATATTTTTAACCTGGAACAACTCAGGAAGTTTCGAATCCATCCATGCACATTTGTTATGTTTGAGATCAACTTGAAGCAATGGGTAAACAAGGTGGTATAGTGGCGGATCCAAAAAATCGTATTAGGCTATGCACAAAACGGTATAATTTTATTTACCTCAAGTTAAAAGAAAAAAGATTCAGGTTTATGATTCGGGTTTATGCTTTGAGTGTTCAGTCTGATTCTAAACTACATCAAATACGCAACATTTAAAGTAAAATCAATTAAGGACATTATACTAGAGAGTTCTCCAATATTCTTCAATCATATAAATCTAATCTTTCAACATCTCATGAATGTACTTATCAAAATGATCAACAATCGACATCAAGTTTTTACTTTCTTTTTTATTAGATAACAGTTGAATTGATTGAAAAATTAAGGATGAGGATGAGGAAGAAACCAATCCAATATTTCTCATTTTTTCGTTTCAT
Source organism: Asclepias incarnata (assembly GCA_025447715.1). Taxonomy (NCBI): domain Eukaryota; kingdom Viridiplantae; phylum Streptophyta; class Magnoliopsida; order Gentianales; family Apocynaceae; genus Asclepias; species Asclepias incarnata. The sequence goes on along the minus strand of JAOEHQ010041130.1, from coordinate 11,066 downwards.
TTTTAATTTATCTTCAAAATTATAATAGATAACCATATTTATAAATGGGGGAAAACATATATGCCGTTGGCTGCATCAAAATTTCGTGCAGCTGGTAAAAATCAGGGAGACGATGATATATATTTATAGAATGAATGGGTTAAGTTGTAATATTTTTTAAAAACTTTTTCTTTGCTGCAGCAAATCATTTGTGCACCTGACTGCATATTCGATTTTTCCATATAAATGTATTAAGAATCTATAAATATGTCAAACTAATAACAATCTTTCATCATCAAAACCTATAAACATGTAAGTGTTTACTAGTTATTATGTCAAACTAATGTACAAATAAAGTTCTTATGATGGTATGGAGTTAGGAATTTGATGTATTAACCTAACCTTTTATATACGCTAATCTATTTAATTTATCATATAATGTGTGTTCGTGTTTAAGCCATATGTTATTTTTGACCCCATGTCCTAATTTCTTGGATTTGTTTGTGCCTGTAACAGCTCATGTTTAAGCCAAATGTAATTTTTGACCCCATGTCAGTAATTTCTTGGATTTGCCTAACATCACGAACCAGTTTTGTTACAATATTGAATTATTGAAATATCATATATATCAATCTATATTTGTCTGTGCAAAGACATGGAGTAATAAATATTCGTTTACATTTATTTGGATGAATTCGCCACTAGAACATGTTCATGTTTGTCTACTCTAAGCTACCTCCATGCATCTTCAAGCTGGCAGCTATGACAACGTACAATGTACATCAATAAATAATAATTCAAGACACACCGCATGTACGTACATATCTTCATATTTACATTTTTATAAATAATATTAGAGTCGAATCTATATATATATATGTCATATTTTCTTTTATGTAATACTAAGGTCATTTCCAATGGAGAATACAGTTTGGCCAAGCAAACCGGTCACATCAGCAACATGTCAGCAAACTGTTCCAACACACTGAACCAACAAACTGAACTTATTTTGCCTCCAAACAGCATACTGAAACTCAGTTTGCCCATGCTACATCATCATCCAATTATACATACATACACACCTATGGTATTAAAAATATATAAAAAAAAAAGGAAGAGGCCCACAAGATTAGTATGCACACAGTTTGCTCATGGACAAATTGGGTAGGCATTTTGATGGGCATTTTGTAACTCCAACCATGGCATACTGAAAAGGCAATATGCATTTTGTGGAGCAAACTGCCATTTGAGATGCATAATATTACATGATGAATATACATGCATTATTTTTTAACTTTCATAATTATGGTATAAAGATGATGGTTTAAACCAATATCATATTAGTGTAGTTGTATCACCTAACCGAATTAAGGTCTAAAAAATGACAACACCGAATTAAAGGTCTATAAATATACGTCCACATTTTTCCTTCAAACAATATCACATGCATGATGTTTTAATATGTCACAATATAACACAATGATGAGGAAAAAATGTTTATTAAATATTTAAAGATGACAAGAAGTCAACTTAACATGGAATAAACCGACCTATAAAACTAAAATTCAAAACATAGATAGCAGAATAACTAAACCCAAAAATTTATTCAAGAATGATGAAATAAATGACATCTAAACATTTATACATCATCTTCATCAAATAGACGGTACATTATATATGTATCGTCAAAGTTTCATGAAGGAAGTTATACCTTGGTTGGTGACATGATGATAGCATCCGATTTGTTGGTTGAAGACATATCATTTGATTTGTTGGTTGAAGACATATTTTTTTAAAAGTATTTTGGTGAAGCTTATAATATAATAGTAAAATAGTACAAGTGAATGTTGTATGAAAGGGTTTATATGGTGATATGTTTGTGAAAAAAGTGGAGGGAAAATGTGTATATAAATTTAAAAAATCGTATTTATCTCAGGGGAAGCGTTCTGAATATTTGCGTAAGTCAGCTTTAAAAATCAGTGGAGATGATAATAATTTGAGCACATGCAATTTTATTTAAATAACAAATTAAAGGATACTAAACTTTACAGATTTAAGATCACATGAGTACATGACAGTACATAGTTGAAATATTTATTAGCACATGCATATTTAGAATTGACTACCCTAAGGATCAAGTCCACATTAAAAAGGTAGAATTTGAGTGGTGGTGATGGAATGAAATTCTAATCGGATGGCCCATTTTATTTAATACAATCTTATCACCGGAAACAATATATATATATATAATATAATAATATAATTATATCGGGCATAAAACCTCCCAAAATTCTCAACGACACGTCTCTCACTTTCTCTCTCAGGTATTTAATTATTTTATTATTATATATACACATACTTTCAAATTTGCATGCAAATGCATTTAATTATGTACATCGATTTTGTGTGTATGTATTCAAAGCCTCTTTCATCAAAATCAACATATTTAATGCATATATCACGATTCAAAGCGTTTATTATTTATTTATTTATTATTATTTTTTTTTTGAAAAAGAATAGTGTTTGATTTGATGATCAAGGAAACGTTTTAATTACAGGTTGGTCGAGAGTGCATTTTACTAGAATATTTATGGTTTGATTTTTGATTATAATTAATTGTGTATATATATGCATGTTGGTTTGTTTATTTGTTGGAATTTTACTTAATTATTATTATTATTTTTATAAGTAGAATATATATTGTTGAAAGTTTGATAATTGAGTAAGCTGCTCATGTTGTTTATTTTTTATTTTATTTTTATGTTCTATTAAAAATGATAAATGTTTTCTAAAAAAAATTAGTAATTTAATTTTTGCCTTTGAATGTAACAAACTTAATTGTTAGAGGATATATGGGGTGTGATGTTTGGCATCGTTCGGCGTCAAGTGAGGTGGCTCTTGGCGGCACACTAGGGGATTTGACGATCCGAGTCGAGTATCAGGAACTTTGGCTCAGGACGTTTAATAATTTCTCGGCTCAAGCTCGACTCGAGCTCGGATAGTTAGTTACGGATCGAGCTCGAACTCGACAACTTTGGCATCGTTCGGTCACGCCTGCACCCAAAAAGCCCACGTTCTGCACCGGTTGGATGTGTACGTATGTGTGATTACTTTAAAAATAAAAGAATATGTTAGTAATCATCCGGGGACCATTTGGTGTGTCAGTGATGAAAGGATGGTATCAGGGCAAGCACCTGATACTCTTAGGTAGGGGTAAGCTCCAAAACCCGGGCCGGACCGGGCATACCCGTCAAAATCAAAAGCCGAAAATGGAGAAAAAGGTGGACTGTGCGCAGACTGGACCAATTAGTACATGGTGGTCTTGGGCTGGACTTGGTCTTAGGGTAAGGGGAGTGATAGCCAAATACCTGGGATAGTATTCCTTGGTGGGGTGAGTGCAATAAAAGTACGTGTTTGTGAAATGTAAAATGGTGCGAAGTGGAGGGATCACTGGGTTTGGTTTTCATTGGAGCCGAAGTGGGTGGGGGAGGGGATTGGTCACCGACTGGCCCGACTGGGTGAGTACCATACAAGCCATCCCGATCCCTCCCTGAGAACATAACCCATGGCCTTATAAACTGGAGACATGGCACAAGCTTATTTGGCTGCCACGCTATAAAAATGTTGAAAATTTACTAGTTACCTGAAGACAACGTTACCGGATACACGAAATAATATATAATCAAAAGTTTTGTACATAAAAAGGTAATTATTAAAGTTCGATACATTAGATAACAAAACATGTCTTGTCGGGTACATTTTTATGTAATTTATCCTAATTCTTATGTAGTATTTGGTATATGCATAATTGTAGCTGGCAATTTGTTTAGGTCGATAAAACTTTATAAATTTCAAGAAATAGGGGTCTGGCACTCAAACTTCATGTTGATTTTCTTTTGTTTTTATTTGGAGGAATTGTTTTTTAGTTATTATAGATAGGATGTCTCCATCTTAATTAGTTTATTATCATTTACAGTAATATTTAACTTTAAAGTCTATATATAATTCTGTTTATGTGTTTATATCTAGTTGAGCACAATATATTTTTTATTTGTTATAAAATCGATTTGCGGTTTTGCAGTGTGTTTTAGGATACATGTATATTCGGGTATCGCGATTATTTAGTGGTTTATAACAATGGGTCATGAAGTTCAGTATATATTGGAAATCAAAAGAATGGTATGGCTAGTGGCAGTCGTATTTGCTGTGGTTATGATGTTCCAGTACTTTGAGTTTCCGTATGGTGATGTTGCCTCATCGTTTTTTTCGACCAGTAGGGCTGAACCACCCGTAAGTGGAAGTTACCCACCTCAAGCTTCATCTCCATTTTCCGGGCCACTAGGTAATATTACCCATTTTGATGGATCTAATCTTGAGAAGGGTAGTAATGATATTCAGTTGGAAGGGAATCGAGAAACAGATGATTCAACTATAGGACAAAACGATTTAGATGCAGCCTGTCCACCACCGATTTCGTTAGCTCCTGTAACTCCCCCGGCGGCAGTAAGTAATAATATAACCATTGAGAATGGCATGCAGTCAGAAAGGATTAGAAAAACAGACAATTCAACCTTAAAACAAAAAGATTCAGGTGCATCCAGTCCACCAAGTTCGTCAGTTCCTTTAACACAACCAACGACAGTCGATTCGACAGTAATTTCTCCTTCACCGGCTTTAGGTAGCAAATCATCTGAACCACACATAGATGCACCAAATGTGGGGCCAAATGTCAAGGAGCCTGGGACAATACAGAAAAACCCTGCTGTGTCACCTGGCAAGTCATCCATGAAGAAAATTCCTCCAGCCAAAGTTCGGAGGATTCCAATGGGGGACGTTGTGACAATCTCTGATATGCATGAAATTTTACTTCAGAATCGTGCTACAGTTCGTTCAATGGTATCAATTTTTATGTGGAAAAATGTTTGTTTATGGGTATTCTTGTTTTGTTGCTTACTTGTCATATGTACTTTTATCTTGTAGAAACCACTATGGTTTTCAACGGTTGATCAAGAATTAGTAGAAGCAAAAATGCAAATTGAGAATGCTCCCCTTGCTGATCATGACCGTGCGTTTTATCCTCCTCTGTATCGTAACGTGTCAAAGTTTAAAAGGTAAAAATAACTTCACTTATCGTTAAAAGAATAAATTTAATCTAATTGGTTGTATACTTGTGCGCGATACAGGAGCTATGAATTAATGGAGAGAATTCTCAAAGTTTATGTTTACAAAGAGGGTGAGAAACCGATATTCCACCAACCGCAGCCAGTGCTTACTGGAATCTATGCATCTGAGGGGTGGTTCATGAAGCATATGAAAGAAAGCAAACATTTTGTTACCGACGACCCAAAACAAGCCCATTTGTTTTACCTTCCTTTTAGCTCCCGAATGTTGGAAGAAAAGTTATATGTGACTGGGTCTGGCAGTCGAGACAACTTGGTACAGCACTTAAAAGACTACCTTCACCTGATTGCAGGGAGGTATGATTCCTGGAACAGGACAGGCGGGTCTGATCATTTCCTTGTTGCTTGTCATGACTGGGTAAGCAGTTTGATCTTTATTATTGTTTGATGGGTTTTTGGGCTTTGCGTTTTTATAGTGATTACATGATAGGTAGCCAGAATAACATAAATTGAAAAACGAGCTCCATAAGATAGTGTTTGGAAGTGTGAAGCTGTAAAAATCAGATAAAGTTTTTTATTTCTTTAATACCACCGTTTTATTAAAAAAAAATAGCGTGGTACCCGCGCAATGCTGCGGCGGCGACGGCAACGGCGGGTTGTGTAGGTAATTGATGTAAAGGGGGTAGTTTATGTATTTTAAGAGTTAAGGGATAAATGATGTAAATAAGTGAGAGGGTATATTGGTCATTTCGCATATCTCAAAAGTGTAACTTTCAACATGGGATCTATAATTTTTATATAGTAGTATAGATCATATAAAGTGTTTGATTAAATTCAGATTTCTAAGGATTTTCATGTAAAATGAACCTAAATAGCTGGCATAATCAGAATCAGTTTCGTTTTTTCTAGCAACCAAAAACTTATTATTTGGTTACATAACATAATTTTCAGGCAACAGATGAGACAAAAAAATCTATGAATACTTGCATACGGGCTCTATGCAATTCAGATGTCAAAAGAGAAGGGTTTGAATTAGGAAAAGACGTATCCCTTTCTGAAACAAACGTTCGATCATCTCAAAAACCTTTACGTGAACTTGGAGGAAAACCTCCTTCCAAACGCTCGATTCTTGCATTCTTTGCAGGCCAAATGCATGGTGATGTCCGTCCAATTCTCTTGCAACATTGGGAAAACAAAGATCCCGACATGAAAATTTTCAGGAAGCTTCCGAAATCTAAAGGCAACAGAAATTATATCAATTACATGAAGAGCAGCAAGTATTGTGTTTGTCCTAAAGGGTATGAAGTCAACAGTCCTAGAGTGGTGGAGGCTATTTTTCACGAATGTGTTCCGGTAATCATATCTGATAACTTTGTCCCCCCTTTCTTTGAGATCTTGAATTGGGAGTCGTTTGCAGTTTTTGTTCAGGAGAAAGATATTCCGAATTTGAAGAACATTCTTCTTTCGATATCAAAGAGGAGGTATCAGGTGATGCAACAAAGAGTCAAGAGGGTGCAACAACATTTTCTATGGCATGTTAAGCCAGTGAAGTATGATATCTTTCATATGATCTTGCATTCGGTTTGGTATAATAGAGTTTTTAGAGTAAATCCCTTTTAGCTAGTTAGCGTAAGTTAGAGTTTCATTTTGATTAAAGCACATTAAGTTGCTGTGAATAGATTTTGTCAAAATTCTTTTTGTCGATTTTAAATAAGATATCGTTTTTCTTAACCGTAGTTCATATACCTTTTGTATATAGTTCATTGTTATGTATATTCCCCAGGTTTTGAGTTGAGTTGATGGGTTGATCCGTTTTTGTTTGGTGGGAACAATTTCGAAGGTTCAAGTCATCAACTCGAGCTGAGAAGCCATTGAGCTGGATTCAATTTGGTAGATAAGTAACTATGTAGCAGTTCTGTTCTTCATTTATATTTCTTTTGTAGAACCTTTAGCACAGGTTAAAGTACAAGTTCAAAAGCAAAGTGTTATTTCAGCTGTAGTACAAAAAGTTCCGATTACTTGTTTATGAGGTTGAATGAGGTCTTCCTGGAAGCAGTTTCTTTCGGGTACAGATATGAGTGTCTGTCTATATGTCATCTTTCCTATCCCCCATTTTTTTCGGAATTGGGAATTGGTTTTGTTGTTGCTTATGAAGGGCACATAAGCTTGAAAGTAATTTTCAGACAATATTTTTAGCTCCACATCCATTAGTATATTGCTTGTGATAATTATTTTTATTAGATGAGCTATAATTTATACTAGATTAGAGACCCGTATGGTAACACGGGCTTCATTATATACCTTTATATACCTTTTAAATAATAAGTGTTATTTTTAAAAGATTTAGTGTATATATGTCAAAAGTAAACGTAAATTTAAAGGAATTATTTGATTATGCATATCAATCTAATTGTATTAATTGCTTAACTTATAAAACCTTTTTAAAGAATATATAAACAAAATTAAACTTATATATTTAAAGAAACTGTTTGTAAATATATGTGTATGTAGACATATATGAGAGTAAGTAATGGGAATAGATATAGGTTTTGGATACGGATATAAAGAAAACAATAAAAAAAAATTTATTAAGTTCATATTTATTATATGTTTTTACTATATCTATGACCCGTGTGACAATACGGGTTGCTTATAGACAATTTAAAAATAAGTTTTGTTGTTGAGAAGATATAAGCTTATATATTTAACAAAAAATACATAGGTTGATGTGTATAAAAAAATTATTGCTTTGTTTAGTAAACATCTCACGATTTTCTTCAGATATATGAAAACGCATAAATAGAACGAAAATAATGAAATATGAGAAAAGAAATAAAGTATCTATCTAAATCTTCTTTATATACCTTTTAAACAATAAGTGTTATTTTCAAGAGAATTAGTTTATATATGTTAAAATTAAACTTATTTTTAAAGAAATTATTTGTAAATATAATCAATTTACCGATACAAGTTGTTTTTGGTCAATTGAAAATGCAAATTTTGTTTATATATTGTCTTAAAAGATTTTATAAGTTAACCGATTAATACAATTAGATTGATACAATATACACAATTACTCCCTTTGACTCCCTTTCGACTTGTACTAAGATATTACTCCCTTTGACTCAAATTACAAAGAACTTGAGTACTACGGTATAACCCGATGAAGTGTAGAAAACAAAAATCATAATTGCGCTCAATCAATTCATGCAAAGTGGACATAAATAATCCCAGCACTCAAGATTTATTTATTTTTTCTTTCTAGGCAACCTTAAACATGGAAAGCCCATAAGATAAAACATCTTTATATTCCTGGATGCAATTCAAAGACAATTGTGGCATATTATTCATAAATAACAGGTTATAAAGAAAAGTATTTAGTGAGAAACCACTAAACTCAAAGCATAAATAACAATCCACTTGTATAGACAGAGATAGAAACCTCATGTTTCAAAACAATAGTTTCATCATGTTTTTACAACAAAAGAAAACAAATACATAATTAACAATTACTGTAAAATATAAACATAAATAGAAACTAAAAAACGAAATCTCCTATGAGTAATAGTTGTGCTCACCAGCCAAGTAAGCTTGATGTGATTCCCAAAACATGTCAACCTGAAGATGCACCAGTAGGTTTGTTTCAAACCATATATACTTTATGAGGCTAAACTTATCAACCTGAAGATGCACCAGTAGGTTTGTTTCAACTGTCGGGTCATCGTGACCGTCTTGTCATCCTTCTGTACAAAATATAAAGATCACTCTCCTCACCAAGCAATCCTTTCACGTAGTACCTAATCAAAAAGATATTGATTAGTAGCTTCAAAGCCAAGCAATCCTACAATGTAGTACCCGATCAAAAACCCACTTTTAATCGTCAAGCAACTATAGGCATGCAACAGAAAACTATTATTGATCTATCAAAAGTATTTGAAGTAATTATAAGCATACCTGCAAAAAGCCTAAGGATGCCAACAACTCCAAAATGGTTTGTACTTTGGGAGGCCTGTCACCACCACAAGATTTAGGAACTTCATCTACACAAACAAATCACTATAAATATGAATTCTATAGGCTCGTATCTCTATATTATTGATTCTTAAGAACTCGATTCAGGTTTTTGCAAGAACAAAAAATCAACTTATTTCTGAAATAGCTTAAATTTATAAATGCATGTTAAATCTGTATATGGTGTTACATATTTTCAAATGCATGTTTAATCAACTTTTAGCTATAAATTTATAAACTTTTGTGCTTCTGGTTGGCCCTTTCATATTAGAATACTTACAGGTAGCACGACCATGTTTCACATTATAAACTTCCTTGGAGAGTTCTATTCCCTTTCAATATCATCATTCCTTTTATGAAAGTCTTCAAGTCTTCAAAGCTTGAGACTCATCTTGAGAATCAGCCCTACGTCATCCATCTTTCACTAAGCTTGAGAATGTTGAGAATCAACTTGGGACTCAGCTTAAGAATCATGCATAAAAACGGCTGGTCATTGTCCAACAATTGATAAAGAGCCATCACATTACCCATTCAGGTACCTGAAGTGCTACTCATACCAAGCCCATCGACGAACCCATGTTCATCTACTAATAAGGTTTGTAGCATGAAGACACATTTCTTTATTAATGGAATTTCAACCCAATTACCATTTGAATCTTTTTCTAAACATGATTTCCAGGAGTCCCAACCACTGCCCAATCCACCAATGTTAGTTGTATCTGAAGGTTTACCGACACTATACCACAATCTTCCTTAGAACCTAAAGCAAAACTAAAACTTTAATATACATGTTATATAAGCATATATAGAGATTTGTAATAAAGGTTTCATACATCTCTAAATTTGTTTCTTTATGTACACTACAGTTTATGTAATCTTTGTTTATTACACAGATGATATAGACATAACTAACCAATAACGTACATAAACAGATGACGTTACCATGAAAGACAATTGATGGTCACAGATTTCAAGAACGTCCTGACTGCCATTTCCCTGAAACTCTGACCATGCATCTACTCTTGAAATCTGCCATCTGTAATCAGACATTGACTAAGTTCTGCATACAAAAAAGACTTTGAATGAATTAAGGGGGGAAAAAATAGGAAAGCTAAAGTACCTGATCGAAACTTGTTCTGTTTCGGATGACGAACACTTGAGTAACCAAATGGCATTTTTGTGAAAGCCATGTTTTTCAGGCAGTTAAACAGAAAGAGCAAAGGATTTTCGAAAAGAAGATGTAGTAACCAAATTTCATTTTTACCTAAATTGTCTAGTCTATAAGGTTCCTTCTCTGTTGCCCATTGGGACATGACATACCAATCCCAACACTTCCTCATACATGTTCCCAAGTAGGTATCCAAGCCTAAAACTTTTTCATTTTAGTTATCCAACTCCCTCTCGTTTATTGGAGGAGTTCTATGTGCAAAGGCTTTAATGCTATTTCAAATGAGTATTGAATGTACTTATTGTGAATGAAGAAGACACTGCACATTTCATCAGTTAGTATGATACATTAATACATTAAAGCTTATATTATACTATGAACTATCACTACCTGATTTTAATTGTGCCAGATATGTAAGAAAAATAATGCCCTTAACAACAATAGAACTATAGGAATAATATAAGAATAAGATAGCTTCTCTGATTAAACACACGATATGGTAACTAAATAAAAACATATCTATAGACACACACTCACACACCAAAGACTAATTAAGCACCTAGTAAGTGCAAAAGGTCAATCGAAAATAGCAGCAAATTAGATAGATTAAAAATCAGAAATCTGTTAGGAGACTTACAGAGATAAAGAGAATAAGAAGATGAGAGAAGAGAGTAAAGAATGGACTTACAGAGAGAAAGAGAATAAGATGAAAGAAGCCTTTTCATCATCTTCACATTTGCAACAAAAGGTCATATCTTCAGATTAAGCAAAGCATTTTGGATTTAAAA
>JAOEHQ010041119.1:0-12284 GCA_025447715.1 Asclepias incarnata | reverse complement strand
TATGTAAACACACAAATAGACAAGTAATGTAATCATTCATTCATTCAATGTATAAGTGTTACAAAAGATACATTGCATGTGATTACAAAACTAGAGTATAGACAGAAATACTAACAAAAGTACTAATCAAATCGTAGTTGCTGTTGTCACACCAAACGTGCACTTACAAATAATAATAATAATAATAATAATAATAATAATAATAATAATAATAATAATAATAATAATAATGATGATGATAATAAAGAACAAATAACATACGCGTGAATACGAAGGAATATTGATTCACATATACAAATGTTTATTTTGTTGACAAATACCATATAGGTAGACTAGTGATTTGGTTTTGTTTCGCTAGTTTTGATTTTGAAAGGACTCAACCCAAAAAGACAGAATTTTTTTTTTTAAAGTACCTCGCGATGCGACCACACTTGATCGCGACGTGATCACACATAGACAAACCATCGCGGCGCGATGAAAATACCTCGCGATGCGAGTTTTAATACTGATCATAAAAGACTCGGAAAAAGAATCCTCTCGCGACGCGAGAGACCAAGTCGCGGCGCGATCCCCTGCATATTTGCCAGGAAACTTGATTTTTTAATACATAACTCGAAAGCAACCAACTCGAAATCATTTTAGACATATCATAACAACAAGCACTCGACAGAAAATACAATTAGACCATTGTAACATTTTCATGACTTATAAACATTCAAAACGCCACTTACATGACATACGGGTCACTTACCCGCGGTTACCCAAAATGACAAGATACCATTTCATTACATATGACAAGTTAAGAAGACATTTAACATTAAAACTTGCATTACAACTTTAACAAAAGACCCAAATTATATACCAAGAGCCAAGGGTCAAAGGTTAACTAAACCTATATACCAAAATTGCCATTCCTCCGTAAATGGCTACAATACCTTCAAAGTCCAACTTCACAATTTAACTTCAACTTCAAGCTAATCAACTTCACTTCCGGGAACCGTCTAAAAAAGTAAACAACTAAAGTACTAAACAATAAGCCAATGCTTAGTGAATCAACTTGCATACATATATACATACATTAGAGGGCAAAATCGCAAGGTAATGGTATAAAGCCTATGATACCGTCGTACAATCTCTTTATACTTCACCTTACGCCTGAAAACATATATGATACCATTTCAAATAAATCACACGCCTGGGATGCATGGATACTCATTGCATACGCACACAGACGTATGTCTAACCATAAATTGCACGCCTGAAATGCGTGGATACTCATGGCCTACGCACATAGACGTATGTCTAACCATTATACCTAATCGATTACAAGCCTCGGGTTGCACCCTTACTTGTAATCGACCCAACACATATCTACAGGTATGCAACAAAACTCACCTCCAATGCGACAACCAAATCAAAGATGACCGCATGAACACAATAAAAACTTTGCTTTCAACCTAGCAATATCAAACACATAAAAAAATGTCATCTTTCATAATTAAGGCCACCTAGCCATAATCACTAGTTCCCATGAACCCATTTCATCCTACATTTAACAAAAATGTAGCTACACCACAATTATCCAAAACATTAATTCTTCCTACTTGACCATATCAATGATTATCATTTCATTATAAGTCAATCTTTCATTCAATAACATTGACACCCTATATTTATCAAAATACCAATTTCTCATTCTTGAACATGTCATATTACTAGCACTTTATTACCAACTATATATTCAACTTAATAACAATAACATCCTTTATCTATGAAATGGCTAAAAATCAATACCAACCACGATGGATGGTCACCAAATGAACAATTACTTGAACTCAACTAGATAATACACATTTCAACCAAAACCCCCAAATTGATTGAACACTAAGAACCCTAAAAATCTTAATTAGCAATATAAATTAATCTTACCTTGGAAATGAATCAAATGAAAGGATGAAATCACCAAAAGCTCTTCTTATTCTTCTTCAAGTGTGTCCACATACACACATACACACTCACTTAAAAAACCCAACTTGATACTACTAGGAATTTCTTGGAATGATCTTACTATGAAATGGTAACAAGAATCCCTTCAATTTGTTAGAAAGATATGAAAGAAAGAAAGATTGAGAGGAATTAGCTAGGTAGTGAAGAAGAAATGAAAGTGTGAATCATCTTACAAACAAAAGAGCTGGCAATCAGGTGAAGTGCCACGGCTGCACCAAAAGTTAATTGGATATTATATCCGCTATCCACTAAAGTTCCAATTAATTTAATTCCATATCTCAAAAATAATTAGTAGGAAATTATTTTAAAGATAAAACTACAATTATAGGTATTTTATTACCTTTAAAATCTTGGGGTGTTACAACTCTCCCCCACTTATAATGGATCACGTCCTCGTGATCCAAGGCTATACCGAAAAACAACTAATTAATAATTAACAATATCATTCTTGATTCTCCAAGTATATTCCAACATCTTCCCTGCTTACACAACACCTTGTTCCACCTCATTGTTTTACTTTCAACTCTTTTTTAATTAAACCTCAACCGTAGTCATGGATTTTTATTTTTAACAAACTTAATCTATTATTAACTTCAAACTCTTTCAAAAGTACCTACTAAACCACATCTGTAAAATACTTCCTAAGATGTGAAACATGAAATGTAGCATAAATTTTCGAAAGTTCTTCTGACAGCTTTAGACCGTAAGCAACCTTGCCAATTCGAACTAGTATCTTGAAAGAACCGATAAACCAATGACTCATCTTTCCTCTTTTACGAAATCATAACACGTGTTCCATGGGAAAACTTTTAATATCACACGATCGTCAACATTGGACTCGATAAGCCTTCTTTCGTTTGCATAAACTTCCGACGATTTTCTGCCACCTTAAATCGTACTCTCACTACTTCAATCTTCACGGTCATTTTCACAATCGTACTTTACTACACAATCTTCGTTGTCTCGCTTCTTCCAAACGGATAGAAAACCGATATTTTTACTAAGAACAATTGCAACTCCGCATTCCACCCAAGTCATTTACACATGCTCGCAACATATCTTCATAAGTTTGGATGGTCCTCAATCGCGCTGACTATCAATTTAGGAGTGATATACGACACTAAAATTTAACAAAATTCCCATTTCTTCTCGAATTTTACATCAAAACATAAGATAAAACATGCCTCTCTTTCAGGAACAATATAGACGAGCATCTCATAACTTGTTACAATTTCTTGGTATAAACATTGACTGAAATTTCTGAAAATGACAACTCTTGAATCGACAGGAATATTGTATTCTTTCACATACGACCACCAATAATCCTAGTTAATATCGAATTTGAACCTATAACGTTATTGACAGAGTGATCACAGAATCCACTTGATGCGCTCCCTCTCCCACTTAGGAATCGCTAACGATTGCAAATTTCCATACGACTTTTGATGTTCGACTTTCACTTGAGCACACGTTAACATTTCTCCACCTATTTTGCTACATCACGCTTCATTCCGGGTCACCAATACTCTCTTTCTAGATCTTGATACGTCTTTGTTGCACTGGGATGAATGGAATGCTTAACCTTATGAGCTTCGTCAAGTAGAACTTGTTTCAACTTACTAGAAATGGAAATCCGACTCCTACCATAACAAGTAGCAAGGCCGCGAGAATCTTTAGAAAAGTTATTCGTTTGAATCTTAATTCTTTCTTCTTTGGAATCTCATCGTAGAGCTCTTTCTTGTGCCTTCTTTATTTGATCAAAGAAATCGTTGGAGATTAAATCTTATAATAGCGAAACATGAATAGAGTGATGAGAACTTTTCCAGCCTAAGGTATCGGCCACTACATTGGCTTTATCGGGATGATATAAGATTTCGCAATTGTAGCCTTTCAATAGGTCCAACCACCTTTTTGACGATTATGGAGGTCTCTTTGTTCAACGAAGTACTTAAGTATCTTGTGATTGGAATAAATCGTAAGCTCGACACCATAGAGATAATGACGCCAAATCTTCGAAGCATAAACAACCGCTGCTAATTCCAAATCATGCGTAGAATACTTCTCTTAGTGTTCTTTCAATTGCCTTAAAGTGTAGACAATGACTTTTCCTTGTTGCTTGAGCACATAACCTCGACCATTTGATGATGCGTCACAATACACCGTCATGTCTTCTACTCCATCCGATAGTACAAGTACTTGGGCTTGGCTTGGCTTCTCTCTTAATTGTTAGAATACCACTTCTTGTTTACTTTATCTAAACTTTCGATTTGTTCAAATTATGTTTTGGATTGAGAGGCCTTTACCATTGGAAAGTACAATCATTTACGCTTTCGTTGCCGCTTAAATCGTCAAAAAGGAGTTACGGTTTGAAAGTTATGGACATTTGAAAATCGACAAAAAAATTCCACCGACTCGCGATGCGACCAGAAATACTCGCGTAGTGAAAATGTCTCCTGACCTCAATTTTTTGACTCAAAACAAGCCTCGCGATGCGACCAATACCACTCGCGACGCGAAAAGTGTCTGGCAAAAATGAGTTTTTGACCTCCAATCGACCCACCAAACATCAAAATTGAAGCTTGAAACTTTACCACAACACATTTTGAGCATAAACAAGTGTAAATGGCCACTCCTTTCACAAATACACTTCCAAGTCAACCATTTCATATTAACTCACGCTCACGACCCACTTGGGCGACAAAATGGGTAACATTACTAACTTATCGCATGGATTACTCTAATATGCAACTTCACTTTCGATAGGCTCCGTTCAATATAATAACTATACTTGATCAACAATCTCGTCAATGAACACCCCAATGGGTCAATCTCTCTTATGGCCCAACCTATTACCCGTTCTTTATCGTTGCCATATATATACACTTCTCTCCATTCAATATATTTAAATAGACGTCTTCTCATCATACTAAATTTTAACATTATAAAAAATTTAACCCATCCAAGCCTTATATCACATCGAATTCTTTCAACAAAAGGGAACTGAAATGACTCGAAGGATTCCGGAGTGAATCTTGCTTTCCACAAGTCGCGATAGATATCATTTACACATTCGATATTACTTTGGTCAACCTCCCCCTCGAGTGAAGTATCTAACCTTAACTTTGAAATAGGGAATAATGTGAACCAACCTAGTGACATCAAACAATCTATTGACTTTAGAATTACAAATGATTCGCGTAAGAATACCATACACAAGAAAAGTACATGTCACCACATCGGCTGCATCCTTAGCTTCCTCCACCATCAATTGCGACATCCAATCTCTTAGATTATCCGCCATCTTGGCATTTATTCTTTCAATCTCCCCTTCACTCAACATGGGGCAAGATCTTTTAATGTGACCTACTGTGTGGCATTTAAAACACACCGTACCTATTGGAAAATCGCACTTACAATCCTTACTAATATGACCAGTTTCCCCACAATGGTAACAACTCTTGGGTGACATTCTACATATTCCAGTGTGATTTCTTTTGCAATAACGAAAATATTTTTCCTTGCAAGGTCACTACCAACGTTCCCATCTTGTTTGTACCTCTTACTAGGAGAGATATTTTCTTCCGCCTTTCTCTTTGAGGTATTGCCATTGGCTTGCATATGCTCTACTTCATGACCCCTAGCCACATCAACCAACATGGAGAAAGCCTCCGTCTGTTTCAAGTCAATCTTCTCCTTTAAACTCTTCTTCAACTTTCTATAAAGGTGTTCCTTATCATCACGTTTCTCAAATTCTTCTTTGACCGCTACGGCCACTTCTTCGCGTATCATCCTAGTTATACTATCGTTCATAGCCTTTTCCACGGTTTCAATCAACTTCTTAACAACGAAAGGTAGATAAGATTCTAAGGCCCGTTCTATTTTATTCACGATATCCATACTATCTTTAGGGAACACTGTTTCCCTTTCCTCATGTTGGTGGCTAGTCTCATTCTCATTGTTCAGTTATTCGGCCATGCTATATTAAGAAAGACAATTAACAAATCATAATTATTCACGTAATCCCGGTCTCGAATTCTAGAGTCTCATACCAAACCAATCCAAAGTTTAAAGTGTTTAACTTGGAAACATTTTAGTATTTCACCATAATAATTCCGGACTTATAATGCCTCCATACTAACGCTTTTACAAGTTAACCCCGTTTAAAATCATCATGGTCTAATTTGAAACCACCTATAACTCAAGGTCGAAGTAAACTTATGGTTTAAGTCTAGGCATTCTTATTAACAACGGAATACCTAAATCCCTTAAACCTCAGCTCTGATACCAACTTGAAAGGACTCGACCCAATTTTTTTTTTTTTTTTTATAAAACAACTCGCATATCGCAACGCAAGATGCTTAACATCGCGGCGTGAATCAAAGAAACAAAGCACTCGCGGCGCGACTAACTTCTCACGTGACACGATTTTTATTACTGATCAAAATTTGTTCGGAACCAAAGACACATCGCGACGCGACCAAACCCCATCGCATCGCGATACCCTGCTGATTTGCCTGGAAATTTATTCTTTTGATACTTGACTCAAAAACAACAAATTCCAAATCATTTTAGTAATGCATTTCTGTCACTAACTTTGCATAACACCTTTCAAACTGTTAAAACGACTTTCATCCATTACAACCATTCAAAATGACATTTACACGACATACGGGTCACTTACCCGCAATTACCCAAAATGACACCTATCCAAAAATTCATTTCCTTACAACAAAATACAAAAGTAATTGACTCAAAACTTGCATTTACAACTATAAACAGAAGATACATGAAAATACCAAGAGCCAAGGGTCAAAGGTTTACTAAACCTATACATCAAAATGCCATTCAGGGTCGGCCCTGATATTGGGCCAGCTGGGCTACAGCCCTGAGCATCATATTAGAAGGGGGCAGCAACGTAAAACTCAAAGTTATTCATTACTAGGTTCATTTGGTTTGAAATTTCAAGCCCATAATACACTTTTGACGTTGTCAATCATAATCATTTCTTACCCTTGAGCTTTAGCTATTGTGGTATGTGTGATGACCTATCAACTTATATGTTGTGGGTTCAAGTCCGTTGTAGACATTTTGTAAATATGTGTGGAATTTGTATGGATTGATTAGTTGTCTTTTTAACATAAAAATAAAAATTCTTACAAATTTTTTTAGCCAAGCACACTCTGAAATGAGGACGCAAAGTTGGTAGATTTTTTGGATGGGCCAACTAGGGTTGGGTTGACGGCGTTGACCCCTAATTTGTTTTTGTGTACCTTTTTTGTTGAGAATTATATAAAGGTCATTATAAAAATCATTTAAAAAGAGATCATTTTTAAACATTGATGAATTTTTTTATTTTTTATTTCTAACTCTGTCACTCTAAATCTAAATCGACGTAACATTGTTCACATTTTACCAAGCTTTCAAGTTTTAACGTTTAGCCCATTAACCGTATAACCCAATTCTAAAAGTTTGCTTAAGGCCACTATAGGATCTTTATATATCCCCACAAACTTCATCAACAAATAGCCCATAAAGCAGCAGGCTCATGTTTGGCTAATCTACACGACATGACTACAAACAAATTAATCATTTATCATCTTGTTTTTCACAATTCACACTTAAAAATAATAAGAAAAAATTTGTTAGTTTATTCACATTTTAAAATGGATATAAAATCTACATGTGTAAAAAAATTTAAGAATCCTAATAATTTTCAGGATTATACATGTAAGAAAAAAAAATGCACACTTACAAGTGTGTAAATATGTATACTTTGTTTACATTTAAAATTTTAAAGTATGAAAAATCAATTTGTAACTGAAAATTTTATCACAAAAGAGTTAGCGTGAAGAAATTGGATGTTATAGATTCACCTTCACACTTTAACATCTGAATAAGTTTAAAATTTATTCACACCTACAAGTGTGAACATTTGGTTTCCACAGAAGATTATTATGATCGATTTACTAAATTTTTTTCACACTTGTAAATGGTTAAATTTTATTCACATTTAATTTTTAACGCGGACAAATTAAAAAAAATAAAAATATTCACACTTTTTAAAAATCGTGTAAAAATAAGTGTAAACAAGTAGTGATTTTTGTACCAAATAGGACTTACTCCAACCACTTGGTTGGAGAACACCTAAGAACGTCCCCAACTGTCACATGCAACTGAAGTAATACTCGAGTCAAACTACTCGTTCTGACCTAATTCATTTACCAGTTTATCTTTCAACTTGTTACTCATTTTGCCTCTTGTATTGACTGATTTTAATCTCCCTTGTTGGAACCCCTTATGCCAAAACTAAGAACAAATTAATAATCAGATTCGTCTTTCCACGTTGGTTAAATAGCTAGCTTTTAATTTGTTATATATATGCTCAAAATTCAAACATATATATATAAACTAGCCAGTGATTGAAAAACAATAATGAATATTTCATATTTACTTCTTAAATAGATTGCATATTAACAATATGAATCAACCAAAATTTTAATATCCCTATGGTGAACCACTTCTGGCAGTGGTGGGCGTTGGTGGTTCCACCAAACTCTTTCTTCTGGTCGCCCGAATGTAGCAAACTATCGATACAACAAACGCCATGACTACGCCTCCAAGGATCACTCCACCACCAGCCATTGACTTATTGACTGAACCCGACTCATGATGGTGTTGGTGCTTTTCTAGGTACATTCCACTTTCCTCTCCCATACTCGAACCTGCAGCATTCTCTTCATGATGATGATCACTTGATGGCCCGGATGCTGGTGGCTCTGATTTCGTCACATGATGATGCTTCCCCATTCTGCGACTTCTAGGTGCTTCGGCTTTATGAATGTGTATGCTGTTTAATGGGCTAAAAGCCGGTGGTTGGACAGCGGTCGTAGGCTTGACTATTCTTAAAGATGCTGCTGACATGGTTAGAAATGTGTGTGTTAAGATCAAGAAAAGGAGAACAAATTGAGCCATTTTAATTTGGTGATGTTTTGTAATGAATGGACTATGAAGTGATCGAATTGAGGTATGTATATATATAGTTGTATATATCACAGGGTGGCTTCTTCACACACGATAACAGCTGTGAGGGAAGTTTCATTTGTTTCATCATTAGATGATGTCAACGGTAAGAAAATTCCTTTTGCTTGGTTTTATTAATTTAAAAAATGTAAAAAAAAAAAAGTTTTAATACTTTGAATATATTTTGATAACTCAATATAAGCTTTAAAAATGTAAACATTTTATCTATGTTTGACAAAAACAGGTGAAGTATATATTTGTACGGGTTTAATCTGAGGTCCTAAGTCCTAGCATTGCCTACCGAGTATACTACTGGCCAAGAAACTTTTAAGATATTCATATTACTAATAAGGGATTGGTTCAAATAAAACAATTATTAACGTAAAACAAATAAAACAATCATTCATTCTTAATTGAAAATCATTTTGCATCATGTTTCGTTACCAATAAATCATGAAATTCATCATATTAATTGGTTTTAGCTATGATGTATCAATTTTACATACTTATTTGTATATTTGTGTTAGGAAAATAATATTTTAGGAACTTTTAAAAGGTTAAAAACCTTTAAGAACTCTTTTTCTATCAATAATTATAAGGGTAATATTGTATTTTTCTAATTGATTATTTAAATTAATTAAAAATAAAAGAAATAGTATCCCTTATTTTAACTAAATAATTATTTCAACTAATAAATTTTTAGAGAAATCAAATCAATTTTTTTAACTATATTTTCCGTCATAATATCAAATGAAAACATGAAATTTATAAACTTGCACACATGCTCATAAAACAAAAACAAAAAATTGATTATGAAACACACATTTACATTACCCATCTTCTATACATATACACCATCTAATTACATGAAATATTTATTTACAAAATATGAGCATATGTATGCAACCCCTCTAATTTGTGATCATTTATAAATTACTTGCATACATACAATCACGTGACTATTCATGCACATGTGACCATCAACTAATCGCATGAACATTCATTTACAAAATACTTGCATATATATGCTCAAAGCACATGATCATATGTCTATTCATTCATATGTACTTATATCACTGCATATTAAAAACACCGGCGCAAAAAGAATTGAAACCATTGAAAACCACCGACCCACAATGACTTTGATACGTTAATTGCAGCCGCAAATTCAAATTATTTGGAAGAACTGAAACAA
This sequence comes from Asclepias incarnata, assembly GCA_025447715.1. Lineage (NCBI taxonomy): Eukaryota > Viridiplantae > Streptophyta > Magnoliopsida > Gentianales > Apocynaceae > Asclepias > Asclepias incarnata. Next base: position 2,062 of record JAOEHQ010041119.1, on the reverse strand, counting down.
TTGAAAACCACTTACCCACATGTGCTCAAATTCACATTAAAGCAATTGAAAACCATCGATCCATATATTTGTTGAAACTAGAAGAATTAATTTCAATAACAAATAAACTAATTCTAATCCCGATAGACCCACAATGGCTTTGACATTTGAGAAGTTTAATGCAGCCGCAAATTCAAAAACCACAAACCACAAAAAGAATTAATTAATTTGAGTCACCATTCAACAAATTGATATAGTTAGGATGAATTAATTAATTGCATCCGATGGTTTGTTTGTATATAATTGCATCCGATGTGGATGGAAGAACAATTAATTGTTTCTAGAAGATGGAAAGGATTTAATTTGTGAATACATTTGAAATCGTCACAGTCGTCCTCTAGGGTTTGAGGAGTGCATTTTTTATTTTTATTTTAACTTAAACAATTGGTAAAATCTTCATAAAACTGAACATACGTGATTTTAAGGAGAGGGAATTATGTAAATATATTGATATATAATAAAACCATTTAATTTTATTAAAATCGAAATGACAAAAATAATCTTTTGTATTTAGTTAAATGTTAAATTCTTTTCAAACTAATTACCAAAAAGTCATTATTATTCTTAGCCATTGGTCTAATAATTGTTCTTAGCTTTTTAAGAGTTTCTAAGATAACTTTTCAATATGGGAAAAGTGAATGTGTGGTTGTTATGTACCTAAGCTAGGTAGAGAACCCCCTTACATATTAATTTTTTAATATTTGTTGTATAATAAATAAATGATCTGGGCCCCATGAATTTTATGGATTAAAAAACTAAGATGTGAGGGGGTTTTAAACCTAAGCTAGGTACATGACAGCCTTATACTCTCCACCCTTTTTCAATATATACTAGACGGAAGCCCGCGCGATGCGGCGGTGACGGTGGTAGCGGTGACGGTGTGGTAATGGCGGTGACGAGTGGTGGTAGCGGTGACGGTGTGGTAATGACGGATGGTGGTAGCGGTCAGCGGTAGCGGTGTGGCTATTATGTAAAAATAATTGATATAAAAGGGGTAGTGTAATTATTCTAAGGGTTGAGGGATGTATGTTGTAAATAATAGATATTTTAAACGTTGAGGGATGTATATTGTAAATAATTTCATTAAGGGTATTATAGGTATTTAGGTGGAAATATTTAAATTAGTTAATAAATAATAGGGGCAAAATAGGAACTTCAGTAGACTTTTTTGAGTAAAAAGGGGAGGGTTCTCTCTTTATTAAGGAGTATAGATATATATGAATTTTTTTTTAAGAACAATGTTTACCTGTTCTAGTTGAATTAAGCTATTATACTAATATTTGTTGTATGTATATACTAGATTTATATCCCGTCTAAAAGACGGGCTTGTCGATATGTTTATTTTACTTTATTTAATTGAGACCTCATTATAGATGTAGGACCCGTGTAAAACACGGATCGTCGATATGACATTTATACAATAAGTCTTATTAAATGATAATTCAATATAATCAATCGTTATATAATAAGTTTTGTAATTTTAAGTTAGTTCTTTTCGCATTTAAACTCTAACAATTTGTATTGTGTACTTTGAAAACTATAATGTCATTGACATCTTCACAAGAAAACTATGAAAATGTTGTTGTGTTGACTCCATTTCATACTATTAATATATATAATCCATACTCTTAATATATATAATCAAATATGATTAAAGATATCAAACTTTAGATGGGTTCATGCATTAATGAGTATTGAGTATTGTCCAAAACCTCGTTATTGTTTACTGATGGTTTTAAAGTCTTGATAGTTTTCATTGTCTGAATAACCTTTTTTTTATTTTTATTTCATTTGAAGTGTTCCTACATATCAGAATTACTTCCAAAAATTTCAAACATTTTACCTTTTCTTATTCTTTAGAGATAAAACATAATCAACTCAACTAATGCACAGTAAGTCAAAATTGTCACTATGAATTATAACTGATGGATGAGACTATGAGAGAAAAAAAATAGATGCAATATTAAAGGCTTAAGAAAATCCCAATGGCATAATAGCATTCTGAATGAAAATGTTTATCAAT
>JAOEHQ010041108.1:0-12284 GCA_025447715.1 Asclepias incarnata | reverse complement strand
TGTGGTATATAAATAAATACTAATTAAAGACATAAGGTGTATTTTGACTAATTAAATAAAATTAAAAGACTAATATTGTGTTTGACCAATAATAAAGTGAATGATGACATCATAATTTTGATCTAAAGGTTCTTCTTGAAATTTAACGCAAATTTATTTTTATAATAATAATACTAATTTTATAATTTTGTTGTATCATTACTTTAATTTATTAAAGAGGTGTATTGTGTAAATATATAGAATGCGTGGTATATAAGTAAATACTAAATGAAGACATAAGGTGTATTTTGACTTTAAAAAATGGTGTATTTTGACTAATTATATAAAATTGAAGGACTAATATTATGTTTGACCAATAATAAAGTCAATGATGACATCATAATTTTGATCTAAAAGGCAAAAAAAAAATTATAATAATAATATTAGATTTATAATTTTGTTGTATCATTAATTTAATTAATTAAAGAGGTGTTGTGTAAAAATATAGAATGTGTGGTATATAAGTGAATACTAATTAAAGACATAAGGAGTATTTTGACTTAAAAAAGATGTATTTTGACTAATTATATAAAATTGAATGACTAATATTGTGTTTGACCGGTAATAAAGTCAATGATGACATCATAATTTTGATCTAAAGGTTCTAATTGAAAGTTGAAAATTATCTAACAGTTATTGCTTATTCATTTTGTAATTTACCATGCTTATATATATATATATATTGGTAGATAGACTACATATATATATATATACTCTTCATCTAAAAAATTGAATTTCTTAATTTATAATTACCTTATATAATTATCAAATAAGTATTATTATAACTATTAAAATATTAATTATAACCATTGTTTTCATGACCGGACCAGACCTGCCGGTCGGACCTGTTGGACCAGGACCCGGTAGCTTTAACGGTGTTGTTCAATGTGTTGGATCGGGCGTGCATCGGACCGGCCGGTTGAACCGAGAACCGGCGATTGAACTGGTGAACCAGCGGTTCCGGTTCATTGAATTTCTTTGACTCGGGTTGGACTGCCTTCTTGCTATTCCAATGGGAGGGTTATCAGACTGTCGTCTTAGACCGGGTTGGTGGCGGCGCTGTTCTCCTATGCTTTGAAGAGGAAGACGAAGGTGGTGGTGGGATGTTAATAGAAGAAAAGGGTTACCTACCGGACCTGCTATAAAAATATAATATATATATATACCTTGATCGATTTGAAAACTTAAAGGAGCTTAATGTGTTGTCCGAAAGATTTTATATATGTATATATCTTGACTGATTAATTACAAGAGCGTGACTCAATATATAAATATTAAAGAAGAGAGTGGGAAAATGAAAAGTTGAAAACTGCCAAGAAAAAGAAGAAAGTGGGAAATGAAAACTAAGAATGACTTGACAACTGACTTTAGGAAATAAAATTTATAGTGGGTTGGGTGGTGTGCATGTTAGTACGTTACATATTACATTTAGGACATTATAATTTTGTGTTGGTTTTTATTATCTATTTAAAATATATATTTATGATTTTATCCGGTTCGACCGGTAAAGTGACCGGTTCGCAATCCGGTCCGGTCGTGAAAACATTGATTATAACCATACAATATCTATCTATTAACTAGGATTCTGAAAAAATTATCTGGCACCTTCACAACCATTTAGGCATTTTTTTATCTGCTTTTTGTTTTGTTTCTAACTAATTCCTTTTTTATTTAATTACAATGCTTAGCATGTTATGTTGTTATCTTGATGTTGAAACCTGATGTTTATTGGTCGTTATCTTCTTACCATTTACTATTTGATATAAGTGTAAAATTACACATAAAAATAACAAAAAGTGAAGGATTGTGAATGCTTTTATTTAAGAAAATACGATTTTTGTAGTTACATTTGATCATGAAAATCTTTTATATCATGTTATAAATGATAATGTTATTTAAACAAAATAAGTTTACTATATATTTTTTATTATTATTATTGTGATTTGTTAAATTATTTTTATAACGATATGTTGAAACTATTCGTCTATCGGATGAGACCTAAAACCGGTTATTCCATATATAACACCTACCATTTATTTGTATTAAACTAATTATTAGTATTAGTATATCGCACGTACATATTTTTTTTAACACATCCATTAGTTTTTGAATTCTAGCCAATTATGAAGCTTATATCGATAACAAGAATTAATATAATCTAACCTAGTTCGTACGTTCTCATATTCAACATATAATATGGTTTATATTTATTTTTTTCTTCTTTTAATTGGGGCTCTTATTTCCACATCCTTTTTCCTAAATACACCTCTCAATATATAATAATTTATGTACAGTGTACAAAAGGAGGTGGAACTAGATACCCACCTTCTAATACGCTACCTATGTATTTGTTCTTTTAAGTAATAATTACTTTTTATCATGGAATTCAGGGAGTGGGTTTTTTATATGGAAGGTATAATTTTTTATACATGTTATTGACAACCCCTAGGGCTGTTATTAACAGAATCCATTTATTATCTATTAAAGGTCAGTTTATATTCAATACAATATACAATGGTTACTTCTGATATTTTTTTTAAGAGATGTTACTAATGAATTAGTTGATCCTACTATCTATTTATGCTTAATTATATATTATATATATATGTGGGTCATCTTCCTTTTAAAATCCATTGACGACCCAAACGCTCAAGATTAAGTCGATTATAATCAATTATCAACATGTTCAAAGTATAAACTTGCAATATACATGTATAATCAATTCATACATCGTACGGGTATTAAGTCTAGTGTATATATATAAAACAGTTGCAAATATTAAAAAAAAACATTCTTGGGTTGATGGTTTGGGCGTGCAGCCGTTGGTTCGTACGTCTAGAGTTTTGATGGTACCACATGGAGATCGGAGTGGCGTCAAGATATTCATAGTGGCGCGGAAGAGAAACAACTTTTGGCACTGGGTAATCTGTTGTAACCAGTAAGGCTTAATGAGTAACACGATAAGTGGGTGTGGAATTATTAAGGTCAGAGGTCCTTTGTTGTTCGAATCATTCGAGTAATGAATGATATCCATACTCTTCCAGATGCTAAAGACACAATTAGATGGAACATATTCTTTCATATAAAGGTAAACATTTTCTTGTGACGTTTAATTCGCGATGCTCTTCCTACTTGTGTTAATCTCAATGCGCGAGGTATAGAGTTACAAAGATTGGATTATTGTGTATGTTCAGAGTTTGTCGAGACATGTGCTCATTTGTTATTGAATTCCTCTATTGCAGCCCTGATTAGAGCATTAATAGCTAATTAGATTCACATAGATCTCCCTATTTGTGAGGCAAGATAATTGTTATCATGCTTTGATTACCAGAACTTTAATGGGAAATATAAGAGGACTTGGAAACATCACAACAATGTACATTTTCGGGATAACAATGCAACAAACGATGACCTATTTTATATGTTATCGATTTCATTTCTTTGAATTAGCACACATTGCAATTATTTTTCTTTTTCTTGGACTTTGTGGCAAATTAGCCCGAGTCATTTATAAATTCTCGTACCGTATCCAACCACCACCATCTATTGGATCACCGCCCATCAAACCCAAACAATTCCCAAACGCGTTCAGCACCCAAGCCCTTTATAAATTCCTTGTGGTCTACGACCGATCAAGGCGAAGCCTACCTGAACGGGCTACACACGTTCGGCTAAGAGTTACGTCCGTACTGTCTCCATTTGTTTTCAACACATAACCCATAGAAATTTTATTTATTTTTTTGAATGAGTTTTTATTTAAAAAAATCAAAAACAAAAAAACAAAACAAAAAACCATACCAAAAAGTGGAAAGAGGAAGGGAAATATTGGTTCTTACAGTTAGGGGTGATCATGGGCTCAACCCGGCCGAGCCCGTGACCGGTGGACTACAAAATATATGGACCATGGACCAGCCCATGTTTCATTGGGTCGGTTCGGTCTGGGCTATCATGCGGGTTCAATTTTTGGCAAGCCAGCCCGTAGCCCGTACATATATGCCATCATCCAATATAAACTACGGCATTTTTGTGATGTGATAAACAACTTTGTATATTATCTTTGCAAGGAGTAAGTCAATGTTTTATTGGGACCAAATAATGTAGTAGTCCCTGCTACTACAGCTTGTAAACATTAGTTTATATTACACGCAGACTTGTTTATAAACATTAGTATAATATATGATCAAACAAAGGCAAAAAAAAATTTACGGTTGCTGCTAATGTTGTTTTGTTAGTGTAATTGTGTGTAATTTGTATAATCAAATCATATTATATATATAAATATATAATGGTGGGTTGGAATCTTTGATGAGGCGTATTGGAATTTCATAAGAAAACCTTGCATTGCCTGTATATCTTATCATATTTAATCAATTAATTTAATATGATAATATGGAAACAAAATTTTATAAGGAATTAAACATGTACATCTTCGGGTTTACGGGTTCTCAGGTTTTACACGGGTTCAACCGGGCCCGACCCGAAAACTGGTTTTATAGAAAATGTAGGCCTGTGGCACAGACCGTGAATTAACGGGTTGGTTGTTTTTTTGGTATGATTTAGCGGGTTACTCGGGTCGGCCCGTACTTTGATCACCCCTACTTACAGTTCTTACCGTTGTTTTGGTTCTCACGTTAACCCTTCCCAATATATATATATATATATATAACTAAAAATAAACTAAAGGGGCCACACCTTAAAAACACACAAAACTACAAGGATATTAATTGACAAATATACATAAAACTAGATAGATATCTTAATCTTGATCTTAGGGGGTGTTTGGCATAGCTTATTAAATTTTAGCTTATGCTTTTATTTTATAAGTGGCTTTTATAAGCTTATAAGCTATTTCAATAGTGTTTGGATTAGCTTATATCATATAAGCTAATAAGCTCTTTTTGAGTGTTTGGCATAGCTTTTCTTTAATTAACTTACGTGGGTAAAATGACTAAAAAAGACATGCTTACATATTATCACATCACTTATATAATTTCCTAAATCTTTATAATCGTATCTGAAACACTAGTAGTGACTAGTTATTTATCAGAAAAAAATAAAATAATAATAATAATAATAATAATAACAATAATAATAATAAGAAAAGAAGGAAGTGAAGGGGACATATTTTGCTTCATCTTCCTTATCAGATTTATATCATCACGTCCTGCTGCTGCTTGTCTGATCATCTCCCTTCTTCATAATCTTCTTCTTCTTCTTCATAATCTTCCTCTTCATCGCCTTCTTCTTCTTCTTCTTGTCCTTTTTGTTTCCAGAAGAACCAATATCATCGTAATCTGGTACCTTTTTTAAATCCTCCTCCATTGAAACCCCCTTTTCACTTTCGTCGTTTCTATGGTCATACATGATTAAGGAGAAAATACCTGTGTAGTTGAGAGGATGGAAGAGGATGGAACAGATGGAGGGCACATGGGTCATCACAACATCCTTGTAAAAAAAGCTAATGGCTTTTGTTTTAAAACCAATGTTGGAATGGCTTGTATAAAATGGCTTTTATAAGCCTAAAAGCCATAAGCCCAAAAGCCAAACCAAACACCAAAACAGCTTTTATTTCTTCAAAATAAGCAAATAAGCTAAAAGCCTTGCAAAAAAAGCTATGCCAAACACCCCCTTAAAATGGCTTTTTTTTTAGGAAATAAGCAAAAAAGCCATAAGCTTTATAAAATAAGCTAGGCCAAACACCCCCTAGGTATACGATCCCGTAACAAACGTCAAAATAAAATACTGACTTTTTTAGAAACAAAACTATAAAACTATTCCAAACCTTAGGCTGAGGCTTAAACAAAAGCATGTTAAGATCAATATGGCGCCTCGAACAGTAAATGAATTACTAGTATTTAAACTCCATTTCCATGTGTCCTGAGCATCCGTTGTTAGTGAGACCCCAACCAGCAGCGACGTAAAAAATTAACTGGGAAGATTCAACTCCACCAAGTAATTGATCATGCCTAGTTCCCTAATTAAATTCCTCCTTTGAGAAAGAAGGCAGTCCTTACGAGCTTCCAAGGCAAAAAGACTCGGAAACTTAATTAAAAGCCAAAATCGAATTACTAATCCAAGTGTCGTGATATATATAAATCTTTTTTCCATATAGATATATATATATATATATATATGTAAAATATTATTAATATATGCAACAAAATATAGAGAATTGTAATTAATACCTTGATATAAATCTTTTTAGTATCATGACAGTGACAAATGTAAATGGAAGAGTGAGTATACGTATCCAATTTGCATATCTTATGAGAAAATTTACTAGTGTTAAAAACATTCATATTCTAAATGCTTTTCTGCCATATATTCTGGATTTTTGCTATGATGATTTAAACATTTGAAATACAGTAATATTACAAATGTGGTTTTCAGACATGTAATCAGGTCTGAGTTTGTTATTTGATAATTAGACGAGTTTGATTTAATACCAAACCCATATCCGTACTTGCGAAACTTTTTATTAGAAATCTCAAATCTATTTCCAAGCTCAAATATTCGGCCGATCCCAACCAAATTATATCGGATGTCGGATGATTCTTGTCAGATTTGGTTTTCGTTGCCATCCCTAATCTCGTTGCTTGCTTGATGAAATTTGGTTTTTCTTAAATATATTTTTTTTTGTTATATAATACTTGATGAAATTTACACCAATATAAATAAATTTAAATCTCAATCTATTCATATAACTTTCATCAATTATTATATAACGTAAACAAAAATATATAAGTTAAAAATTAAGAAAATAAAACTTTAAATTTCAAAACAGAACGGAAGGAATAAGAAACTATGACATCTTGGAAAAGTGTTGTCATTTAATTCATTTTCTCCGCAAAAAAAATACCAAACTGTAATGGGACAAAGCAAAACGACAAACCTTAGCCGCCGGTACGTGAAAAATATATTTACTCCCATATGTCTTCTACTTAGTCGTTTAAAGTACACATCTTACCCTTCTTTCATAAATTACTTTCGACACATAATTCTTGAAGTTTTACATTTACAGGATTGGATAAAGTACGTTAATTAAGCTTTAATCTAACTTCTTTTTTTTTAGTCTTTCCAATACATTTTTGACTCTTTTTTTTTTTTAATAATCTTTTTTCTTCTTATTTTTTTTTTAACAATAAGAGAAATGTTAGGAAGATAACAATTTCTATGCGTTTTCAATGCATATGCACCATTCACAGCATAAGGTATCCAGTCTAACGGTATTTGGTGGAGTCTATTAAAAGATTGTGGATTAAGTCTCAATTAATCGAGAGATAGATATATTAAAATGTGTATCGATACAAGAGTAGTCTTGGGTAATAATTAACCAAACGTAGACAAAGGGGTTATATTGATTTTAAATTAGATTCTATCCCTTAAGTCATATTTTGAAATGGTGTTTAATTTTGTGATCAGAACAATATTATTCTTTACATGCCTACGATAACCAACTCAAGACACTTGCATATTATGTGTGTGATTAGGGTTGTAAACGAATTAACTCAATGAACATGAATAAGACGTGTTGTTCATGTATGTTTGTTTAAGTTAACAAACAGATAGTCGAACATAAAGTTGTATTCATGTTCATTCGTTTGTGTTTATAAACGAACACAACGAAAAAATGAACGCAAACAAACAAGGATGAACACAAACAACCACAAATAAAGGTAAACTAACTAACAAATAACTAGAAACATTACTCCGTATTACAAAAGATCCAAAATCTGAAATAATTATTCACCCTGTTTAGTTGTGAACTTTATAAGTTTTTAGAAAACATTCTTCAAAAAAGAAAGTCCAAATATTATAATTTTGAACATAAATATAATGAACAAACATAAATGAAGAAACGTTCACTAACAAACTATCGAACATTCATGAACATAAATAAATAAATGAGAGTCATGTTCATGTGCGATAACTAAATGAACGAATATAAATGAAATTTCCACTAAAGGGTTCATTAAACTTTCAATTATATTTATTTGCGGGAAAAACATTTGAATAGTGAATCTTAAGGTTTAATTGGTTAGTTGGTAAAACCCTCTAATTAAATTAAGAATTTAAACTTGCTTCTTCAATCTTCAATAGTGATACGTACGTGTGTATATTATGCGGCCAGATGCTTGGAACCACATCTCTCTCTCTATCTCTATCTTTCACATCTTTTCTTTCCCCTTCTCTCTAGTTACCTACCATCACATTTAACCTGCCATATTTAGTGTCCTTTATTGTTCTACTTTTAGTTCTGCTCATCAAAATCTTGAAGAGAAATGGAGAAGCCACCAACTGTAAAAAACCAAAAACTATCACAAAAAACCAACAAGAGAAAACCAGTTAAAGTTGTTTACATCTCTAACCCTATGAAGATCAAAGCCACCCCATCCGAATTTCGTGCAGTTGTGCAACAACTAACTGGGAGATACGCTACCTCTCCACCATCGGATGAACTTGCTGAAATTGTGAAAGATAACTACAAAGAAGATAAAAAAGAAATTAACCAGCTAGAGAAGTGGCACTCGAATAGTACTACTCGGTTGGACCTCTCTTATGAACCACCCGGTAGCCGAGACGGTCAAGTTATAATGGAGGATTTGGTTGTTAACCCACAGATGCTTGAGGGTTTTCCATCACTTTTACCTTCTGACTTTGGTTCCTAGCTAGGGCACCATATATGTTGGTTAGCATCATATCGTTTAATAATGATGCATGTATCATGTTTTGTTTAGTAGCTAGCTAGATCATCACTAATATATATATATATAGATGGTGTATGGTAACAACTTTATTAAATTCTTATTTGGTTGGTTTAAAGATCGATGTATGAATATGTGTCGGTTAGGATATATGACGACATTCTTATTTTGATTAACTAATAAGTTCTTTTATTATGTCAAATACTTGTTTATGTTTAAGGAGATTATTAATTAATTAAACTATATATGATGAACTTAATTGTCCCAATTATTTTTATGTAAAAACTATAAGGCCATATGTGCAAAGCAATGGAAGAAATAATTTCTGACATTTTTTGTTAACTTTTGATGGTATTAATTTGATGATTTTTTTTTTGCCATGTGAAGGTTTTTTTGGCAATATGCTGGTGATCAGTGAGGTGTATTCATCTAAAACGTACTAAATCGCTTAATAGATCAATAAACAAGCATTATTTTCATGTATTTATCTAAAACTTATTAAATCGCTTAATAGATCAATAAACAAGCATTATTTTCATGTATTGTTTGTTTGGCACTGAATTGATCGAAGAGTGAGATGTAGTTTTATTACTTATTTAAAAGTAAAGCGCTTAATAAATATGAGTAATATTTCATAATGAATTGTATATTACACACACACACACATATCTTATCTTAATCTTAATCTTCTTAATATATACTAAAAGACAACTGACATAACCTCAATTGACCAATCACAGCTCTCGATTTCTTTAAATTAAGTTATTAAACATGTGACTAAATTGTCATAGTTAAATTTTAAATTAGAAAATATGGGCCCACAAAAAACTTTAATTATTAAGTATATTAATAATTGTAGAAAAAATCTCATTAATTTACACTTTTTTGTTTTCCATCACTAATTTACACTTTTAGATTTTCATAAAAGAATAAATCTTACTAAATACTTAATTTAAATATAATTAACACTTTTTAGCTTTTTATGATTATTAATAATTAAATTATTAAAAACATATCTCCACAAAAAAAATTCTAAAACTTATTTATCTTTCAATTGATGATGGTAATCCAATCCACATAATAATTTATATCCACATCCTAAAAAATACAAACTATATTACTCGGTATATCAAAAAATATCAAAATTTTTTGTTAAATCTATATTAAAATAAACTTTCACATATATTTATTAAATCAAAAAGGATCTCAAGATGTTGATATGCATCAAAAATGGAAGATAAAAAAAAACTAAAATAAAGAGAATATATATTTTATTTACATCATATATTGATTTTATTAAATTATAAGTCAGAAATATTAAATATGTATAGAACTATTTTTAAACATTTAATACACTTATTTTAACATACCGTATGTATATAAGATACTAAAATCTAATAAGTAATTTAAATAAATAATGATATAACGATGTTTACAATCCTTTAAATATATAATACTTTGACATGTAGTCGTTTAACATGTAATAAGACTCATCTAATCCTCAAGAATTTCATAACGAAATATTAATTTTATATGTTATTAAAATGTAATATTTTCAGTCTTTCCGTGTATATATAGAGGACAAAAATCTAGTACCATACTATGGTGCTTATAAATAGGACCAACATGATCCACAGGCGTTACAATACATTACAACCATTTCCATCTTCCCCCCTCTCTTCCCTGTTTATCGTTTTTCTCATTTCTACCCACTATCACTTCTTTCGTTCTTTTCTCTCTCTCTCTCCCTCCCTCTCCAACTTGATCATAAACTACTCAAAAAGATATATCTATAGATATCTCTCTTGATCTCTACATATTATATAATAATACGTTGATAGATAGAGCTAGATAGAGTGAAGTGGGTAAGGTTAATTTGATTTCTGAATACAACAATGGAGATGAGTCATTATGTGGGGATTTTATTGGGAATAATGTTCTTACTGAAATGGGCGTTGAAGAATGTGAATATGTGGATTTATGAGAGAAATTTGGGAAAGAAGAAGAGGGAGTGTTTGCCACCAGGTGATTTTGGTTGGCCTTTCATTGGAAACATGTGGTCTTTCCTTAGAGCTTTCAAGTCTAACGATCCTAATACCTTCATCTCCAACTTTGTTGAAAGGTAACAAGCACCTCTTCATATATCATATATATATATATATATATCATCTCTTTAATTATTAGTTTTACTTTGCATATATCGTTATAAACTATGCTTCTTTTATTTATTTATTTATTATTTTTTTTGTATTGAAAAATCTGGTAGAACGGTTTAGTTTCAAAAGACTAATGGATTTAAAAATGTTGTAAAAAAAGCCAAAGTCAAAATTACTTTTATTTACTTGATAAACATGCAACAAGATTTTTGTGGGTAATTTTGGCAAAACATGCAACAAGATTTGTTTCTGATTATTGTATCTATTTTCGAGAAAGTGAGGCTACATATATATATGTACAAATTAAATTGATCATTTGAAAATTAAATAAAAAACGTACGTACTATATTCCGTGAAACATAATAATAGATATATAATATAGAATATATAGAAGATGTGATGTGGATAATGGAATAATATCTTTTTCACTATACAATATTCATCTACACCACCAACAAATGTCTCATCTTTTTGAGTTCGAAAGCTATAGCTAGAGTGGGAATACACACGATATGGTAGTGATCGAGAAAGTCGATATATGAATTATTAATTAAGTTAGGATCCTCTAAAGAATGATTTACTACCACTAAAATGTTGTTTCTTTATTATTTGAAACACTCTTCACTAAAATTTTTATCCGAATTTTGACATGCATTATCATTATCAAATTTCAACAGTAGTACATGCTTTATACTTTCCATATCCATATATATATATATATATATATATATATAAAAAGTTATTTTAAAAACCTTTAAAAAAAAAAAAAAGTCTTAGAAACCTTTTTTTCCATCAATATATATAAGGGTATATTTGTACTTTATTAATTAATTAAGTTAATAAAAAATAAAATAAAATTTATCCATAATTATCTCTGGCGGTTATAGGGGTTTTGTTGGCTTTAAATTTTCTCTTTATTATCACCATATCATAATTTCATTAGTTTGTGCAAGATCCATTTAATACAAGCATATATTTAATTGGGTGTGTCTAAAGGCACCCTATACATGTTAAAGACACACCTATACAATCATTAGTTAATTAAATAAGTCACTAAATGTTTCTTTTTATTAATCATTAGTTTAATTAATCATCTCATTTATTATCTTTACTTTTTTTAAATCATTACATTAAATGTCTCTTTTTAGTTTTTTTACCTAATCTTCTTTTACTAACACAATATATATTTTAATAAATTTATTTATCTTTATATATTGTTAAAGTTAAATATTATTGATAAAAAAACTTATGTATTATATAAAAGTCCAAAAATAACATAAATAAAAAAGAGATATTCTAAAAATAATAGCAAATATAATGACATTAAAGTATCTAATCATTTATATCAAGATAAACTCTTTCACGCCGACAGATTATATAGTTC
>JAOEHQ010041097.1:0-12285 GCA_025447715.1 Asclepias incarnata | reverse complement strand
CGGAGTATTGTAGCTTAACTTTGACAATTGCACATGTTGAATACTTGAATATATTCGAGAAGAATGATCCTTAATTTGTGAACATGAATATTTTAGTTTGAAAATTATAATTGTAAATTGACGTTGTTTTATGTTCATTTCTGGTTCCAGACCAGCCTGAACAGAGAATATGTCTGGTTTGGACCAGTTTGGTTCCTTGGTTTTGTCTGGCTGGACTGATCCCCCCCGGTAAATAAGCATTGGGTGTTTGACGAGGAATTCTGTATTGCTGTATAATACAGGAGTTTTGTTATATTCTCGGATTTCTAATAGTCCTTTTGATGCATGCTTATTGGTGGCAATAGTGTGAAGGGAGGAGGCGATGGTAAGAGTTTCCATTACTATAGGTGTTTTGTTGATAATGATATTGATTGACAAGGATATACAGTAAAACTTCTGTTGATAAATTAATAACCTCATCCATAATTTGGGACCGATACTAAAATTGGACCTCAATCGATAAAATAATAAGATAATAATTTTTTTGAAATCCAAGTTTATATATATTGGTCACAGCGAAATTATAAATTAATAATTACTAAAAGATTTGAAGTTTTAAGATTGTCTAGTAAAAATTAATCTATAATTACTTGATTTTTTGTTGAACTTGTTTTTTGTAATTTATTTTTTGGTACCGTGAACTAACTTTTTACTTATTCAAAAATAATGAACTTGATAAATTCAATTAATTTGTGAATGTACATTGAATTTGGAAATATAAATGTCATACGTTATCGATATAATAATATCTTGTTAAATTAATAAAATATATCGGTCCCAAAATTATTAATTTATAGATGTTTTACTGTTTTTGGAAGATGTGTTAAATTTGCAAACAAAGGAATCGGTGTCATAGTGTATATAATATACAAAATTAGATTTATAGTTTAAACTTGAATAAGTTTGATAATATGTATCAATTATAGCAAATGAAATGGTTTTTCGAGTACCAAATCGTCTCTCTACTTAGAAATGTTATCAACGTCAGATGGTCTTCTTTCCAGGTATACATTACAATAGTAACTCATCTTCTATGCAACATAAAAGGTGGTGAACAAATATCGTTAATGGATAGGACTATAGAGGTGGTACTGGTAATTGTAAATTTAATCCATAGACTTGACTCTTAAGTAAAGCCATTTAAAGAGGCACTCGCAACCCTAGCCCGTCGACGAGTACAAGGGAAACCAACTTTAAAAACGATATCAAAAGAAACTCACAACCATTTGATAGTTCTCAAAATTTCATAGCAAATAATAAAATGTAATTCAGGGACTGAACTCGGAAGTTTCAAACTTGAAGGACAAAATTGTAAGTTACCACATTTATACATATCTAATCTAATAAAAAATTTCTCATCAAAATTAAAAGGAAGAAACAAATCAATTTTCTCATATATCTGTGATTTAACTGACCAAAATCAACTTATAATAATAATAATTAAACAACCCACAAATCATAATCATTATCATATCATTAACTCACGCATTTGCGTAAATCATTACCAAAGGCATCTTAATTGAGGATTTCTTTAATCTAATGTAAGTTATTTTTTCTTAAACCCCATTGTAAATTTTGAATTTTGATATCTGGGCATTTATTTTTTTTCTCATTATTTGTATGAATTTTGCTTAAATTTAAAATCTTGAAACTTTAAGATGTTAGAAATCTGAATTGTTTATATGCAGCAATAAAGATTTGTGAACAAGTTGTATAATTTAAGGATTTAACATTTGAACTGCAAATCAATACTAGTTTGATCGGTTATCGCCGTGACAGTAAAGTTAGAAGAATGTTGTCATACTGGCAATGAAGATTTAGTAATAAAGAAAGAGAAAGCTTTTGTTTTTGAAGCTTAAGCTATTAGTATTATTTTGCATGACACCAAAGGGCTAGCAGAACTCGAGGTGACCCATCAGCCAAGTGTTGTAGGTTGTAGTCCCATTGTCGACAAATTGTAACTACGGGTTGATTTGTGTCGATATTCACCTGACAAGAAAAAGAAAAGAAGTATTTTGCCTGCCTAATCATGTTAACGAATGTACATGTATATAATTGCAAGTATTTTAATGAGTATAGGAATGCTAAACTCTGGAGTATGTATGTTGCTGGATCTTGGAAGATGAAATTTTGATTGGAGATCCAGCTTGTGCACTTTCTGTTATCCATTCCTTGAAGGTTTCGCTGCCTTATAACAGGTTACTATTGAGAAATTGTATGAGAGATACATTATAAGGGGTTAACCCAAAGAAAACGACAAGATCGATGTCCTTTGAAAGCATACCTCAAGTAGGTTAAACTTTTGAGTTTTTTTTTCTCTTTTTATCAAAACATAGACATAGTTATGGAAGAATTTAATTGAATAAAAGCAAGTATTTTTATTTTGGTTCAAGACCATTCAATTCAACCTTGAGTACTCAAGTAACCCCGTGCAAAGGTTATCTTCATATATTTATTGTAGTGCCTCATGTATTCAGTGTTGTAAATATCGGCTATCTCGGCCGATATATCGGTGATAAATCGGATGTTGGAGGTCCACTAATACGAAATTGGGGTTATCGGACTCATTTATCGGTTGGGTCAAAATTTGGTCAACCTCGGCATTTATCGGGCATATCGGCTGTTTCGGTCCTATCTTGGTCAACAAAAAAAGTTTGACTCTTTTTTTTTTAGGCAAAAAAAAAAAAGGGTTATAAGACATATGCAATTAGGGTTTCATTTTCCACACAATTACATCTCACACAAAGGGGAACCACCACCAGGCAAGTCCATTCCGGCGATTACCCTGTCCGGCGACTCCACCGCCGGCCAACCCACATCCGGCGACTCCACCGCCGGCCAACAATTGTTTCTGTGTTTCATACTCATTCAGGTTCGATTTCTGTTTGTTTTTTGCTCATTCCGTGTCACACTCATTCATCTGCTCATTCTGTTTCATGCTCATTCAAGTTCGAATTCTGTTGCAAATTCTACATATTGTTTATATATATATATATATTAAATAAATTTATTTATAATTTAGGGTCCCCGATATATCCCCGCTAAATCCGATATATCGCTTATCGGGGGTCGACCGAGACGATACCGATAACCGAGATTTACAACCTTGATTGTATTGAGCAATCAATATATGGTGGATAGTATTTAAAGGAAGTCATCATTTACGGTGAGGAATAGTAGATAAGAAAATGTTAGGGGTGTTAAGTATAGTATTGCTCTTAGATAAACCAATTATTCTGTACATTTTATTACAAAGCTGTTTTAGAAGATAAGTAAATGGTTCATGGGAGGGAAAGTTTTGAAGATTATGGTTTTTTATGTAGAAACTTTTATCTGTGTTATGATGTTGATACATACCAAATGGGAGAACACAACCCAAAAGACTAGTCTGATGGGTGAGAGAACCCATTTGGTATATAAATCCCACATTGGTTTCCCATACAACCGATGTGGGACAAGTCCCATACCTTGCAATGGTTTCGATCCGTAACAGTATTTTGAATGTAACTAACGGTTGAATACTGCTAATAATACCGACGGATGACTAGTGAAAATAGTGAAGGTTAAGGTGAAGGTTATTGTGAAGTGATGTAAATGGTGAAGGTGAAAGTAGTATTACTGAGTATAGGTGAGAGGTCAGTACCGAAGAATGGATGATATAATAGTAAAGTACCTAAGGTGAAGGTGATATTATGAAGGTTGGCTAGTTACAAGTTGTGAAGATTGACTAAATAGAGCAGTGAAGGAAAAATAACGAAGGTTGGTAAGTGATCTATGTAAAGTATTAGCAAAATGTCTAAGGTGAAGGTAGGTAAAATACCTAAGGTGAATGAACTTTTATTGAAGGTGAGATGCTGAAGGTTTTATGCAAAGGTGAAAGGAAGCCCTCGGTATTTCTATTTTTCCTAATGTTCCTGGTAACACAAACTGATCGCAAATGCCTAGATCTGCCCAGAAAAACCCGATATAATCACAAGAGGATGATTAATAACGATTCCCATGGGCTCTGATACCAAATGAAATAACAAAACTAATATAAATGTAAAGATCTAAGGCAAGCAATGCAAATAATGTATGAATGAATATGGTTGTGCAAAAATGAAAGAATAATGGAAAAGGAACGGCTGTTAACAATAATTCGTATTAGGGTAGAAAATGAGGAAAAAGGTTAACTAGTCATTAATCCTTGCGGCTTAAATACCCAAAGATCAACTTACACAAATAATCCCTCTAGTCTATAACAAAATACAATTCAACACAAATTATTAATATCCTAACAATCTCCCCCTTTTGTGTGAATTGTCTCCGGTCTTCAAATCGGTTTAGAGTTAGGGTTCTGTGGATAATTGGGAAGGAAAGGAGTACTTGGTGCATAGATCTTTGGAAAAGTGGTCAAGCCCGGTCTTGTGAGCCATGGATAGAAATCTCTCACTACTCTTGAGCCCTCAAAGAGTGGTTTCTCTCTTGATCCTTGAATAACTTCAAATTGTCGCATTGCGACCCTGAACTTCAATCTTCCATTTAAAAGTATCTTCATCTTCTTGATCAACAGGGTAGTCTCCTTTGATTGTTTCTTTTGTTTGAGCAAATCTTCAAAACCTTCAAGTGCAAGCCGCAATGTACCATCAGAGTATTTGTGAATTTCATTCGCTCTTATAAAGTTTTGTTTTTCTTCTCCATTAATGAAAACAAAACCAAAATCAGGTTCAGGAAGAATGGTGAGAAAATCCAATGACTCAATGTTGGTGGAAGATAATGATTGGTTAGGCATTGACAGGTTGATCTTTCTTTGGACCGATTCTATTCCCAGTTGAAAATCTTCACGTGATGCTGCATGAACTGAATATTTGATAAAGCGTTTTATAGCATTCAAGGCAGTGATCATCGGACCTTTTCTGTTAATTTCACCCCTAAAGAAATCATACAAATCCATAATATCATTAACATGAAGTAGGTGGAAATGTGCTTCATTGAAGTGATATTTTTTATTGTCTGAGCGTGTGACATGGATGACTGGGATGTTGATTCTGCATATGCATTTTTCTTCGACATGTGTGATCCTTTCTATCCCATATCGAAGTTGTGAGCCCACAAGGGGTGGATCATTCAACATGTTGAACATCGAAACTTTGTACAAAGTCTGAAGCCTTGTAGTTGGAAATGCTTCTACAGCCACAAAATTGTACTTTCTAGGGGTGAAATCAGTTTTTGAGAAAATCTTGTACGCTTGCTCCTCAATAAACGGAGCCTCAAGAATCACTGATAACTGTTTTTGGCTCAGATCTAATGGAGATCGTCGGTCTTTGAAGAAAGTCGAAACTGGTGAATCAGAAGCTGCTGATTGTGGGAAGAGAGCATCATTTATCGTTTTCAGCACACTTTCTTTGGGTGGTTGTATGTTGTCGTATCCTGCTTGATCAAAACCTGATTGTAACTCGGGTGATTGTAGTACAGGTGAAGTTGGAGTCACAGGTACAGCCTCAAACATTTCAGCTTGAGGATCGGCAAATACACAGTCATTATTATCACTGAGGCTGTTGAGTTCTTCATTTGTAAGTATGGTTGCTGCTTCCTGAGATATGTTCTCAAAATCAGGCTTTTCAACCGTCTTTTGAGTAGACTCTCCTCCAAAATCGATCAGGTAAGTAAGCTCTGGGAAAATCACATTCAAAGGCTCAGGTTGTTCCCATATTTCATCAAACTCACTGTACTCAAATCCCTGATCGTCTTGAGGTCCACCAGATGTACCATGGTTTATGCCTTCCCCAGATCGTTGTGCGGTTGCCAGTGAAACAAGTTGATGATTGTACTGAACAGATTCCCTATTCTCCCCCTCAGGAGGATCCCGAGAATCAGGATCATCCTGACGACGTGTGGAAGGAGCGAGAAATGGTCTGCATTTCTCAAGGGTAGAAAGGCGCTGACTAAGAGCATCAAGACCAGTTGTAAGGCGATCATCAATTTGTTGAAGACGATTGACAACTTGAGCCAGTCTAGATTCAAGACTAGTTGAGTCAGATGCTGCTTGATAAGTCACCATGGTAGATAGATTCAGAATCGAGAGAATGGCTTGTTCATATGGTGTTTTATTGGGGCGTTGAAGTAAACGTGCGTGAAAGACCCCACAGAGCTCATCAAAATCCATGTGTAAAGGTGAAAAACGTTGATGTGGAGTACTAGTTGTTGGGTGAGAGGATTGCAATTGTTGGAAGGTGTGATGATGTGTTTGAGTTTGTGGTTGGTGTTGAGAATATTGTGGAGTAGAAGTTGTAGAAGGGATACATGATTGAAATTGAGATGAGGTTGAATGAAACGATGACTGAAGTGAAGCCATGGCGGCGGTCGGTTGAGTCATATTGGCAACATGGGACGTAAATGCAGGATTAAGGGTAAATGACAAGCCGGTGCCACTTAGGCTTTCCGTTGACACTACGAGCGCGCTACAGGAGCGTGTCGAGTGACCTACGATCAGTGCTGGCAAGGATGTGACACTGGTAGGATTTCCCAGCGATCGTTGGACACCAGATGAAACTGATGGTCCTACACTGGTTCCAGCAACATCACTCAGATGTGCAGAGTCATGAAAACTCGTAGACGCGAACAAGTGTGGCCTAGGGGTGCTAGACACTGGTGCATGAAGAACAGACCGAGGCTGGGGCTGGGTGCCTCGTGTTTCAATACCTTGTGACTCCGAAGGAGACACTGGTAGATTATGTGGTGATTCCCCGTGGACACTTGAAACGGTCTGTCGCTGTTGAGAGACCGAGTGGCGAGGGTGGGTTTGTGCATGCACTGATGGGCAGTCAGCGACTTCTTCAATGCTTTGACACAACACATGTGTCACAACAGCAGATGTGGTGGCCCGGCCTTTGGGGGTGGTTTTGGGAGGGCTATCTCTTTTTCTTTGCCCTATCTCACTCCCGGACCGCACAATCTCTCTAGAATTTTCAAATACTCCCTCAATCCCACCTTGTAACTCCATTCCTTGTTGCTGAAAAACAAATGGTTCATTATGAAATGGAGGAAGTGTGTCATCATGTATGGCTTCAAGAACTTGTTGCTCAGATGAATCTGGTGTCTCATTTGTAATCTTTCGTTTTCTATGAGACTTTTTCTTTTTATGGAGAATAGACAAGGAAGAGGATGAATGTTGAGAAAGTTGGAGTGTAGCAGCAAGAACAGATGGTTCAGTTTGAGATGAATCATGTCGGCGCTTTTGGTGTCTTGTTCGTGCGGTTTCTTCACCTAAATCACCCTCTTTTCTTTTCCCCTCAGTTTCTTTTTGGGACCCTGACCAACTTGACCCCTCACCAGGTAACTTATGTGCTCGTGGGGTAGGGGCCTGCGGTGGTGCCGGCCCCATACGAGCAACTAACTGTCTATACCGCACGATTGCGTGATCATTTCGGTCAACAAGAATTAGCAAGGGTTGAGGAATTTCAGCAGGTTGAGCAACATTGGAACCAGTTGTATCGAGAGTGAATTTCATCGAGCTAAGCAACACAGGATCAGCCGTTAGTGTTGGTATTTGTGGGTGGGTGTTCAAAAGGTGATCAAGTACGATGGAAAGAAACCGGGTGAACGGAATATATTTTGTGTATTTGTGTTTCTTTTGTGTGATTTTAACGAGGTTTGACCAGATTATTTTGGCGAAATCGATGTGCCGGTGATAAGCAACACCATATAGGATTTGAGCGATAGGTTTGGTGAGTGAATCCGTGCCCGAATAAAAGTGAGTGAGACATCGGTTGAGAATCATGAAAAGGACGCACCAACGTTGGGCAAAAAGGTTGCGCTTGAATTCGGAAACTTTGGTAAATTTTCCCTCATACCCTAAGGCGTTTAAAGCATCGACTATGATGTTGTCGGATGGGATATCTTCAAAGCCATTTTTGTCAGGATAGGCATTGGATAATGGAAAACCAATGGTTCGACGAAATAGATCAAGATCAAATCGAAGCCGAAAGATGTCACCAGAAAGGAGTTTGAAATAAAAGTATTCCGATTCAGTAACCGTCCCTGGAACAAAATGCAAAGTATTCCACATTTGTGTTAGATAATCAGTAGGAACAGTAACCTTTTTGGAAAGAGCTGTATATAGTGGATGGCCTTTCAAAACAGCAACAATCTCGGGATGTGTGGTGGCAAATGGTTCTGCCATGTAAAAGTTGTTTGTACATTCTTCCTTTGCCATGATCTGTGAAAACAACTAAAAGCATGAGAGTGCTCGCACAGAAGTGTACACTTACTGTGAGGCACACATTTAATCGAGCAAGGGAAGTGCAACATCACATTTAAGAGAAAAAAAAAAAAAAACAATGAATTCAACGAGTAAAAGTAGGAATCAGGTAAGCAAGAGAGTTAGAAGGACAAAAGATGGGTAAAGAGTATTAAGGGCTCGGTAAAAAAATGCTGGGGATTCTCGGTAGTAACAGTGGTCCGAGGGACAGCCAAGGTTGCTGAGAGACATATGTTATGGTATTCGATCAATACCGAGGATGCACACATATCTTAGACAAAGAGAACACATACAGGTACACGAAATAAACAAGAAAGCACACTTAGCTTGGACAATTAAAAAAAATAAAAAAATAATAACCTAACAATACAAACTGAAACAAACATAAACAATAAACAGGTAACCATAAAAAAATGAAATACGAACAGAAAGAAACAAAACATGGGTACTTTAGTTAAAAGTAAGGCTTCGGGAAAGAGTAATCACCGAATGATAGGTGAAAGACAAACAAGGGCAATCTTTATCTTGGAGTGCATCAAAGACTTTAGACGGTTCAATATCACTGAGGAATGTAGAGAACAAACACTCATTTGCACTACAGGTGATCACTTTTACACGTGGATCTTTTAAAGTCGGTTGAACAGGATGAATTTGAGTCCATTTTTGTACATAAGGAAGAAGAGGAACATGTACATTGTCTAAGGAGGAGTCAACATATGAAGATGGGTGGATTTCTTCCATTCGTTCCAAAGATAGTGGTGTTTCAATAGATGGAGAAAGAGAAGATATAGCCACATGAAGGTTCATTTTGGTGTTTGGTTTTACAGTACCAGCCTTTGAGCGAGTGACCATGGGATGTTCGGTTACAGGCGGTGGAACAGGTGTAGATGTAGCATCAGGAATTGGAGATGGTTCGCGATCCATTTGTCTACAGATGGTGGCGTTTGTATTCTTGCATTGGATGAAGAGGCTTCTGTATTGATTGGAGATGGCGAATGAGGAGATGATGGTGTGTGATGATGGTCTTCTGAAGGTGGTGAATTCATTGAGGCAGGTTCTGGTGAAGATTCATGTAGGGGGTGGAAGAGGAGAGTGTTCCTGAAGAGACAGGATAACCATCATTAGAGATTTCATCTGGAGTAGGTATACGGGGGACTCTAGGCCGATCGTCAAAAAATAATTCAAATAAAATTTCCAGATCAGATCGACTTGGTTGAGCTTTTGGAGGTGGAACTGCCGGTTTTGATGCGGAAGCATGAGGAGACAGTGAAGTTGAACTGGAAGTATGTTGTTCAAGAACCATATCAGAGATCTCATCAAAGTGAACATTCATACTTTCAACAATTAACTTGGTACGGCGATTATAGACACGATAGGCGATGGAATCCTTAGAATATCCAATGAAAATACCAGCGTCTCCTTTTACATCGAACTTGCCCAGATTGTCACGATCATTCAACACATAACAAGTACAACCAAAGATATGGAAAAAGTTCACATTCGGTTTCCGATGGTTGATGAGCTCATAGGGGGTTTTGTCGAATCGTTTGTTGATGATAGAACGATTCTGAGTAAAGCACGCAGTTGAGACAGCATCAGCCCAAAGAAAAGCAGGTGCTTTAGAATAGGACAACATAGTTCTTGCAGCTTCTACGAGGGTACGATTACGACGTTCGACAACGCCATTCTGTTGAGGTGTGTGAGTAGCAGAGAATTGGTGAAAAATTCCAACAGAACGTAAGTAAGTGTCAAGAACCTGGTTTTTAAACTCTGTTCCATTGTCAGTTCGGATGATTCTGACAGGAAGCTGAAGATTGGTTTGTGTGAGTTTGAGAAAGTCAATTATGACTTGAGCTGCCTCATCTTTGGTTCGGAGAAAGAAAACCCAGGTGTATCGCGAGTAGTCGTCAACAATAACCAAGATGTACTTCTTGTGGTTTATGCTTTGAACTCGCATTGGACCACACAAGTCCATGTGAAGTAAGTGAAGAGAATCTTTGGTGTTGAATGCGGGTTTGGGTTTGTGAGAGGCCTTTTTCATTTTCCCCATTTCACAAGCAGGGCACAAGTGATCTTTGTCATAACGAAAGTCTGGAAGTCCTTCAACTAGCTGTTTTGAGACAAGGTTGTTGATAGTCTTAAAGTTCAAGTGAGACAATCGACGGTGCCACAACCAAGATTGCTGAGCAGAGGCTTTCGATACGAGACAAAGATTAGATGAAGGTTGAAAGTCACATAAGTTGATGGTGTACAAATTCTTTCCACGTTCCCCTTTAAGAAGATCCACACCGTCCTCCGTTTGAACTGTACAAGAATGACGACGAAATAGTACCTGCAGATCATTGTCACAAAATTGGCCTACACTAAAGAGATTGTGTCCAAGGCCCTCGACATAGGAGACACGTTTGATTGTAATTCCTCCCTGTATTATGTCTCCATATCCAAGAATAGCGGCAAATTGATCATTGCCAAAACGAACAGTTCCTAAAAACCGTTCGACGAAATTATGAAGTATCGTCTTATCCCCGGTCATGTGTTTGGAACAGCCAGAATCCATACACCAAACACATACAGGAACACCCTCATCATCTGATGTCTCTGCGGAAGTGGAGGTGTTTTCATCCAACTCAGAAGACTTGGAGAGCTTGGCCATGAAACACACGTTGGCGGTCAGATCCTCTGATTCATCATCTGTGAGGTGCAGCCACTGGTCATCTTCAGCTAGTAGAGCTGCTCCAGCTTCCTCCTGCTTAGCCAACAACATCTTGTTTTTGTAGTATTCAGAGTTCTTCATCTTAGGCTTGCGACAATCTTTGGCAAAGTTACCTAAAATACCACAGTTGTAGCAGGGCTTGTCATCCTTCTTCTGAGTTCCGGGTTTCTTGTCATCTCCTTTGCTGGACTCGAACTTTGGCTTGTATTCTTGTTGGTGGGGAGAGGATGATGAAGATGTACGCAGATTGTTATTGGTTGGAGTTCGCTGATACTTTTTCTGAAGGGTCTTGGTGAAGAGTGAGATCATTTTCATCATTTGTTTGTCTGATTCTTCCATTTCAGGATCAAGTCCTTCTTCGGAATCGGTTTCAATTGGGGTTTTCTTGAGTTGACGAGGGTAGCTCTTTTCAGCAACAAGAGCGAGGGGGTCAATGACAGGTGGAGTAACTTGCTTTAGGGTTGCTTGTTTCTTTGAGACAGTTGGTTGATTGAGAGCAAGAGTTTCAACAATGGTGTGAATATCATCCCCATCCAAATCCTTGTTCTGAATGATGTTCATTGCATGTTTCTGCCAAACGGGTTCTAGATTTTTTAAGAACTTAATGTTCAATTCCATCTTCGTCTTGTTGATTCCATTCTTTCTCAACTCGTTCATCATGTTGCAGTACCGAGTGTAGGTATCCTCAATCAGTTCTCCCTCGTTTTGTTTAAAGCTTGCATACATGGTGAGTGCATTTGCCATACGAGTCTTTGAGGCGACCTTTGAACCCTCCATTTGCTTGTTGACTTCATCCCAGATTTCTTTAGCTGTCTCATAGCTGTCAACATTAGTAAAGATTTCATTAGGTAGGGCATTGAGGAGATAAGATCTAGCCATTTGATCTCCTTTTGATCGGCCCTTTTGGGCGGCATTCATTTGTGAGTATGCAAGGGGTGTGGTGGTGTCTGGAACATATACTTTCTGATCTCCTTCTTTTAGTGATGCGAGAATATCCTCAGAATTATCTTGTCGTTTGATGAAATCCATGAACCGGGATTTCCATTGGTAGTAACTGTCACGGTATAGGACTGGTGGTCGAGTGTCTGACCCCAAGATAAGAGCGTCTCTGTTTGGAGTGGCCATTTGGAAGATTCGATATGAGAGTTAATGAGAGAAGAGTAACGGAGTATTTGATACATACCAAATGGGAGAACACAACCCAAAAGACTAGTCTAATGGGTGAGAGAGCCCATTTGGTATATAAACCCCACATTGGTTTCCCATACAACCGATGTGGGACAAGTCCCATACC
>JAOEHQ010041086.1:0-12285 GCA_025447715.1 Asclepias incarnata | reverse complement strand
ATTTAGAGAAATTGAGAGTTGTGATTGGTCAATTGATGTTAGGTCAGTTGTCTTTTAGTATATATTAAGATTAAGATAAGATTAAGATAAGATATATATATATATATATATATATATATAGATATATATATATATAGATATATATATTAAAATTAAGATAACTAACAACTAATAATCGTTATAAATTTTATTTTATTCTAAATTTTAATTTTAAAATGTGACTTAAAGGTGTCCTGTGTGTTAACACGGGACATAATCTAGTAAAAGAAGTAAGATAAACAAAAAGAAATAAAACCGGAAAAGAAATGAAAAGGAAAAAAAATGATAGTTATTTTTATGGTAAATTACATAAAAAGGTATTCTTGTTAATTTTTGAATTTTAGGTAGTTTTTTTTAGTAACAAACTACACATTTATTCCCGTGTTAAATATATGAGGGTTAATGATATTTTTAAAGTAAAATGAATTATTAAATAAATGTAAATAAAAAACCTTATAAATTCATATTTAAAAATATAAGAAAAATAAACTGATAATTTAAATGTTAAAAATATAAACAAAATAAAAATAAGATTATGTAATTCTAAAACAATATATAATTGATTTCATCTTTTGTTATACTTTTTTGTAGATAAAATTTGTTTTAGTATTTTATTATATTAGATTGTATGTTAGGAATTTCGATATTTACCAGAAAAACAAACATGTTCGAATAATGTAAATAACATATATAGTATTTTAGTCCTCTATGTAACAAACTAAACCTTTATGCAGTTGATGGATTATTAAATTTTAATTAATAAATATATGTGGAATTTTTTTGATATAGTTTTGATATACCGAGTAATAATTTATATTTTTTAGGATGTGATATAAATTATTATGTGGATTGGATTACCATCATCAATTGAAACATAGATAAGTTAAAATTTTTTTTTTTAATGGAGATATGTTTTTAGTAATTTAATTATTAATAATCATGAAAAGTTAAAAAAATGTTAATTATATTTAAATTAAGTATTTAGTTAGATTTACTCTTTTATAAAAAGCTAAAAATTGTAAATTAGTGATGGAAAACAAAAAAATATAAATTACTTAGACTTTTTTTTTTTATAATTATCAATATTAAATTAAAGTCAAAATTGAAAGCAAAAGTCAATTTGAGGAAATCGAGAGCTGTGATTGGTCGATAAGTCATTAGAACAACTGTCTTTTAGTATATAAGAAGATATGACGAATCAATATACCTGCAAGCGGCTGTGGACCGTCAACATAAAGTCATGGAAATGAATCCTCTTTTTCCTCCAATTGCATGGTCTGATAAGCCAAATATGCAAGAAGAATTCAAACAAAAATGATACTAAATGTTTAGTAATGTTTGCAAATCACGCATAAAAAGTAACATGTGCTTACAGTTGATCATAAAACAAATCCATCAACATGGTCTTTCCGGTGCCAACACCTCCATAAAGGTAGAGTCCTTTTACTGGTGAGACTGAAGACTGTGGCATGAGACGCGACCATAACCACCTACTCCTGAAATTCAAATTAAAGCATTCAGTAATTAATGGCAAAGCATTCTCGGTACTTGGTCAAATTCTATGCATAATTAATTAATTAGTGAATCAAATATGATTGAAATCACTAATCTATGTTTCTGGTAATATGATTGATGAAGTTGCTATGCATTTAGAAGACACTTTGGACAACACTCATCCCATTTTCTTTTAAGCTAAAACTTTATATTAACCACTTGCCACATTACAGACAAAACATAACCTGAAACCCATTCATATTTTACTTACATAGCACAACGGGCCGAAATTGCAGCCTCTACATAGAATAAACAAAAATAAACCTTTCCCGCTTCCTGATAAGGTAAATGAGATGAAACACTACTACACTAGAGAAACACAACACTACTTCTCTTTAACTTTAATAGGAAATTAACATATGACTTCTTAACAAGATGGAAAGTGTTGACGATAATTACCTCCCAGCTTTCCCAGAATCTGAATAACGATCCAAACGACATGCATCAGCTGACTTAACAAGCTCATCATAAAGTCTTTGAATTTCTCTTAAAGTACCTATCTGCAAAACCATAGTAACAAAACAGCCTAAACAAGGTGAATAAAATAATAAGAGATGCCTGAGAATATATATTTAATACAACATATAACGACTTTTTAGCCCACAGGCATAATTACAAAGCATACCGATATTGTTCTATAATACTCTCTTGTTTTGACGATACTAAACGGTGTTTCAAACATTTTACAAATAGTCAAACACTTGCCACATTACCTGACAATTATCACCATCTTCAAGATCACCAGCTTCGATTCTTCTCTCATACTCCGCGAGTGGGCCTGCTTTTTTCACTTCTGCTATACATACAACATAACTACATTGACCATTTGCCACAAATCAAAACCATATTTAAAATTTCAAAAAACATAGCATGTATTTTCCGAACCTTTATAGTTCACTTCAGCAGCATCAGAAGCCATAGTTCTTAAAAACATATACGACGGCCGTCCACATTTACAAGTGTCATACCAAGATTTATCCAATGTCCCATTATTTATATACGATACCAACATTCTTTTTGCTAACCCCTTCGATATTTCATCTCCATGATGACGATAAACCGATCTAACCGGCCTTAACGATTTAACAAAAGCTCTTCTCATCTCGAATCCAGTTCTTTAATAATGATTAACAGATTTTCACCGCTCCTATTAAAATATCAAAAGTTGATTACAAATCACATAACTATGGTTATTAAAGATAATCATTGTTATCATTAATGATCATTGAAAAATAATCAAAAAGGCTAAATTTTAAATTTTTAAACAAACCCCATTACATGGATTACATAAATTTTCAAACTTTATAACAAGATTTATCAAATAATCAGTCATTAGAATATACCCATTAAAGAACTTGCAATAAAAAGTCAAACTTTTCTTCAAATCTTTGACTTTCAAGAAACCCCATCACCAAAAGTTCATAACTTCAATAAAAGTAAACAAATAAGTAATTCAATAAACAAACCTGAAAATGGGTGGCTGATAAACAAATTATAACAATAATTTCAAGGAAAACGATTAAATTGAAGTCACAGCGGCTTTTTGGATATTTTTGAGTAAATTTTGAGTATTTATTAATCTGATTATGGATAGATTAATGGATAAGGGGGTCTGATAAAATTCAATTTTCATTGGAAAAAGAAGGCTGAAAATATGGATGTCCTTTGAGGAACCCTGTTTTGTGGGAAGACAATACACATCGGGATCATTATTATTGTTTTTCAAATCATACCTTTTTTATGCTTTTTTATTTTTCTTTTCTTTTCTTTTCATTTTATTTTATTTTATTTTATTTTTTATTTTTATTTTTTTATGCTTTTATTGATGAAATAATGATGTAAGTGATAAGAAAAAATAAATAAATAAAAATTTTCCATTTTCTAAATAAAATTTAATAAATGTATACAATGAGTCTCCTGTCGATGAAAGTGGCAATACGGATGCTATATCCCCCTTTTTTTTTCATATATAGTCCTTTAATTATTTTTAAAATTTTAAATATAGTTTCTAACTAGGAGATTATGCATACGCATTGCCGCGGATATCTTTTTTTAACCTAAAAGACAACTGATTACAATATAATGTTTATATTAAAACAATCAATGACACTTTGATACAATAATATAATGTTATGTACGAATATAACATACAATAATACTTTTATTAATGTAAATAATGACACCTCAATAACAATAATATAATGTCTCATATTTAGTGGTTTTTTTTATGCCATTTAGATTTATAAAAATTTATTTTTTTGACAACTAAGATTTTTGCTTGCTTATCATTTTTCTCATATTTAGTATTTTTTTTATGCCATTTAGATTTATAAAAATTTATTTTCATTAAAAAAAATAAAATAATATTGAGTCAAATATGTTAAGACACAAATTAAAGAGTTATTTTAGTAATTAAAGTTGTTATCTTTAATTCAATCTATTTAAGGAGTTATTTTATGAATTAAAGTTGTTACTTTTAATTTAATCTATTCAAACTTTATACTGTTGACTTTTTTTTGGTTTTTTTTTAGTTTTCATTTGAACTTTATAGTATTCATATTTACTATAAATAACTTTGATTTTTGAGACATGGTATAACTTTAGAAACTTCTTCCGTAACTGTGGATTTAACTTAAGGTTTATTAATTATGAATTGGTAAATTTTGTGAATCTAATTTTTCTCTTCTTTATTTACATTGAGGTGGATTATTTTTACATATTCTTGCAGTGTTATACTTACAAAGTTATGCACATGAGATATTTTGATTTATTTTCTTTTCAATTTTGTTAAAGGTTAAAACAATGAATAGTGATAAATGACTCAATGATGAACCATATTTTTTGATACGTCACTTAGCGATTAAGTTTGATCACTTAACTTATTCCTTTTATTATATGTCAGGTACATCAATTATTATGGATTACTATTTAGCTACGCAGATTTAAAATATTGTTATGCCGAAGTTATATATTAATGGGAAAAAATTATGTATATTTATTTCAAGAGTTTTTTAATATTTTTGTTATTAAATGGATGGTGTCGTGTGTTATTGATTTTTTTGTCATACAATAAAGTTATATACTTTATTTTAACTACAAAATTATAATCTTATTAGTTTTTATCTTATTATCTTATTTAAAAAATATTTGATAAGGATTTTTATTTAACCCGTACAACATACGGTTTAATCTAGTTCATTTATAATTTTACACAATACCTTATAAAACAATTAATTTAAAACTCTCTTAAAGATTTGTATTAAAAAGAAATGGGTTTTGGGCTGTGGATAAAAAAAAAAAATGTATTAATTATATTTAGATTTTTTTTATATATAAAATATTTTAATTAATACATTTGACTTGTAATACAATCAAATTTTTCTTTTGACAAACATGTATTAATTGAAAAAAAGAAAGAAAAAAAAAATTAATTGAAATTTTCGTATATTTAATGCATGCCTTAGCAAAACCAAAAACAAATTGCGTATTTGTTCCGATAAATTAGAAAAAGAAAGAGAAAAATTGTTAGGTGGAATTATATCAAGGGTCGGCTCATAAGGGGTTTTCCATTTTACTTCAATTTCAATATCAACTGAAAATAAGTATAAAAAAAAAAAGACATAAAAATGGCAAATCAAGGGGCGAAGAAGCGAAGAGAAGAAAATACTCGCCATATCAACAATCTCTTTCGTATTATCATCGCCTGCAATGTAATTTTTTATTTCATTAATT
This sequence comes from Asclepias incarnata, assembly GCA_025447715.1. Classification (NCBI taxonomy): domain Eukaryota; kingdom Viridiplantae; phylum Streptophyta; class Magnoliopsida; order Gentianales; family Apocynaceae; genus Asclepias; species Asclepias incarnata. The sequence goes on along the minus strand of JAOEHQ010041086.1, from coordinate 6,960 downwards.
TAATACTTTTTTTTACTACTACAATTGTTTAGTTTTTTCTTTTTTTAATAACTATTTTAGATAAATTTCGATAATATCAATGATGATGTTCACTACAGTCAAGATCATCGTATTGGAATATGTGCAGAAATTTAGTAGTATAAGAATATGTCCATCTATATCTATATCTATATCTATATCATTGTATAAAACATTTACCCGAATCCTAATTACGGAGCTCCAATAGGAATTTGCTGTCATTGTAAACCACTGGAATGGTTAAGAAACTGTAGAAAGAACTCGAGAAACTATTTTGTTGCCACAACATTGTGTGAGTAATATGCTAGTATATGATCAATAGATAATCAAGATGTAGTTACAAACGGGTGTAAGGTAGTTGCAAATGGGTGTAAGGTAGTTGCAGGTTAGAAAAAGCGTCACATTGGATCACCAAGAGTTGCAAATGATCATTTATGTATGAGTCTACAACACCCAACACATTGATCGAATGATTAGGAATCAGCGTTCTGCATTATCGGGAAAGTTTCAGGCTTTCATAGAGCACCATGTGAAGTATCATCTAGTGAATGCATTGGGGTCTTGTGGCAAATAGAATGTATAAGTTGATGAGTATTTTTAGGTACATTGATCCGTGTAACACATAAATAGTTTCTCCACATGAAAAGTTTCTTCCTCGCTTGAATATTTTTTGGCCTATCAATCTCTTCTTGATCACTTCATAGATTTAGGGGTGGATGGTATCAAGTGACCTTGCTTTTTGTTGAAACTGTCTCACATATTTCTCTCTTTCCCAATGCAATAGACTGCAGCCACCAGCATTTACACAATCGGAAAGAGACTCCCCCCACCCCATTTTAGGTTACTGATAGAGACACTTATTTAGGATATGCATAATAGAGCCCTTTTTCCCTAGTTTTAGATGCTCATAGGCTTACATGCTTAGATATTTATCCTCTTATATCCCCTTTTACTCTTATATATATATTATATATATATGTTGTTATGCTTACATATTTTATATGCTTGAATACATTTTATATGCCCACATGCAGGTATGATTTCTCTTTCTTGTTAACATACAATATCCGCTTTCTTATATCAACACACACACACTAACACTTGCATGCCACTTATATTTCTGACCCAAACTTTTGCCAGAGGTCTTTCTGGAAGCAGTATCTCTATCATCAGGTAGACGTATGCTGTTGTACATTTGGAAAGCAAGTGATTACAAGAGTCAGTTTGTGTATCTTACCTAAAGCACATAATAGAGTTTTCAGCTGTTCCCCAATGGCAAGCCTTTGTGTTAAAGCATGTCCACGGTCCTTTTTGAATTATATATATAGGATTACACTTTTGAGGCACACTTTTGTTTTGATATCTTGAATTGTATGATTTGGGAGGTGCATCAAGTGCCATTTCTTTGTGTAAGTTGAGGTTGAGACAGAGTCCTGTCTCTTACATAACATATTTCATTTATTTTATCATTGTAAACGTCATTAAGTGGCTTCAAACGTAACTGGTATTCTGGGTTGAAGGCACTCCTGTGGGTATTTAGTATTTACTATCATCATCTGAAAAGGAGGAGCAAAAGAGTGTCAACATGTAGACATATATTTATTATGTGTAATGTCTCCAATGACTTCCCTTTAACAATATACCTGAAATTGTTGTATTATCTAAATTCTGTGTTGGATTATTGGCGTTTATTAACGGTGTTTTGTTCTTTTATCGACTTATCACATGCATGTTAGGTTTTGTTTTACTTTATGGAACTCCAGTAAGATACAAGGCTTACACATTTACCCTATGAATGGTCCATATATGAAATGGTGATCATTGATAAAGTTGATAAATATTCTTGTTAATTTTATGATCGAATTAGGCGGCCTATGTCTCCTGTAGTCCTGTTTGCACTTTGCAGATATATAAGGTCTTATATAACATCATGCTTTTCTGTTTCTTACATGTAGGTCATTTATGTCTTAGTAAGGGCAGGGTTCTTCTATTCGACATTTTCATGGCTGCATTGGATCGGCCTAATACTGACTTCAGCTGCCTACTATCTGTGCTATCAACAACTAGCATCAATGGCAAAGCCTACCTACACAGATGATGGGGACCTTTTAGATGGTGGATTTGATATGAGTACCGGTGGGGCTTGCGGGTAATGCATTTCCTTTTCTCTGGCTCTCTGCATTACCTAATGCCATTATAGTATCAGCCATTTAAGAGTTTTTGTACCTAGTACCATTGCATGGTAAAGTTCATAGTTTTTTCGTGAATGACTTAAATTCATTTTGTAAAAGACGACAGGGGCTCTGAGGTGATAAGGGTCCAAAAAGCCAAGGGGCTAGCTAGGTGCATGCCTCACATATACCTTACCCTTTTGTCTATATCATTCCTATGTACATTTTCTACCTAGTAAATGCTTAAAGATATAGCAAAAATAGTTAATACTTCACTTGCATATGCATACTGAAAGTGCTCACAAAAATGTAGCGAGTACCTTTGGTTAGCTATTTGTCGCTCTCAAAAGCATGATTGGGTTACCAGGCTACTTTGTTACTTCCAAAATCAGGCTTAAAAAGAAGCCCAATAGAACCCCTATAACATGAGGCCCGGGTAAAATTAGTGAAGATAGATGAAAGCTCCGAAGTGCCTTTCTCTTAAAGGGGAAAAAAATCGCTGCTTCATGTCGCCTTCTGTAGCAAGACCAGTAGACCACCTAGAGTGACAATGAGATCTGACCATCACGAGCACCTAGTTTAGATGTAATTCTTTAAACCAAGCATTGTATTTTATTGTAGTGATCATAGTCTTAATAGAATGAGAACACGCATATTCTTATATACTAGTGTTTTAAGTGTCTGGTAACCATTGTTACTTGTTATCAACATGACATACATGACTTTCATTATGCTGTTTATTTGGACTATATTGGTTACAATTTCACACATACATAAAAATTGATTGTTTGAGCTAGTTTGATTACAGAAACTCAAGGAAATGACTCCTTTTTTGTATAACAAATATGACTCCACTTGAGTTGACACTATATTATGCGTTTTTTTGTATCATCAGTTTATCAGTCATATCCTTTTTTTATGTTTTCTCTGCAGATACCTGCATGATGTTATATACATTACCTGCTTTGTGCAAGTTATGTCTATCATGTCTGGGAAGTTTTGGTGGATATATGCAGTGGTAAGATCCTTGTTTTACTTGTATTTTATATGGATAAAGCCAGTCATTATGCTGAAATCTAGTGTACCAACACGGGCTGTACATTGCTTTAATCCAACATTTTCTTTTTTTTTTGGTGAACAAAAGATTGATATACAGAAGGTTTAAGTAGTGAAGTAAAGGAGCTCAAATTATATTTTTATCTGGTACAAAACTATAACTTCCTTGAAATTAGTCTAGAAACAAGCTTTCTGAAGACTGCCAGTTATTGTATAAAACTCAGTTTATCTGTTGTTCTTTGAACTTGAGAGGCTTGTATGCTTTAGGTTACCGAATTGTAAATCAGCATTATATTTTTTTTGGAAAACCATTCCAAGGTTACCTCTTTTCCCATTAGTACTTTTTACATAATATTTGTAGTACTAAGCAGTCCAGAAGATTCCCATATGCTGTCATTATCGAGTCTGTGTAAATCTCAACATTACATAAAACTATCAATTTAGAAGTACATGTATAACATGTCTAAAATCTAACAAGTTCTTGCTATTGTTTCCTCATAGTTTATTTTCTGGTACTGATGTTGTATCTCGAACCGCTAGAAGCTTCCCCAATTAACGGTTCTTTCTTTCTGCAGATACCAGCATTTGCAGTCTATAAAGGATGGGGATTGATTAAGGGATTTCTCCCTCAAGGTTCTGAGGTACTTCTTTCACTTGAGCTCGCTACCTTTCCAGTTCGAACAATATATTTGAATCTAGTTTGAAGTTGTAAAATTTCAATGGGTCGATTACTCAATTCTGGCTATTGGTTATTCTAATGGGTCAAAAGTCGTCCAAAGTTTATTTTCGATTCAGACTATGGTTTATGTCTAACGGGCCAAAATGGTCGAAAGCCATCCAAAGTTCATTTTCTTTGCAATAAACCTTAACCAGTTAACAAAAAGCTAATATTATCATTTTTTGGCCTCTTACGATCTTGGGTGATCCCACACGCTTTGCTAGCAAACTAATCCCATGGCAACTTGCTTTGCGAGCCTAGAGTCATAGTGAGTGAACCTCCGTGGCCACTAGGGGGTTTTTGCCAAAGAAAGAACTTGTGACTTCTACATTGTGAGGCACAAGTCCTTGCCAATGGACCACCACCCTAGTGGTTAGCTAATATTGTTATTTTTTTTTTTTGAACGACTTACTATCCTACTCCTACTCTTACTCTAACTCGAATGCCTAGGACGAAACCTAGGACTTCACGATAATACTCTCAAATACCCCCTTCCCAAGATTTGAACCCTGGTGGAAAATCCTAAGGGACAAGTAACTTACCAATGAGCCACCAACTCCATTGGCAGTTAGCTAATATTATTATCGAGATAGTTTAATTCTAGTCATATTTGATAGACTTATTAGTCATATATATATAAGATAGATTTGGACAAAGAGTATTCCAGGCCAACCTGACCCGACCTGACCTGTGTTGCTCTGTATAAAGTAGACCTTTGACCCATTACCCAATCTGTGTGACCCACCCATTTGGCTATCTTTATGAAACAAGTTTGGTATACCGTATGTATCATTCTCACTGGTGTATATCAATCACAGGGAGTTGAAGAGGATGAAAAGACTCGCAAGAAAAGAGAAAAGATGGAGAAGAAAGCATCAAGAGGCAAGTTTGTTAAAGCAAAAGGTCGATAGTTTCAAATTCGGCAGCATTTACCCTGTGATCCGAGTATTTAGTTTCATTGTAACGATATACCCATACATGATTTTCTCGTGTTAGACTAGTGAACTAGAATTTCGCAACAGCTTTTAAGTTTGGTATATTAGTTGTACCTTATTTAACTGCTTGAAATGAGTACTAAAACATGTTTCATCTGAAAATTTACATGGTTCTATATGAGGTTGGTTGGTGTAAAACTTTCTAGTCATTTGCGATTGGTTTGCTTAAATTCATCACAAACGTGTTTGCTCAGATTGGGCTTTTTTTCATGATGGAGACTGAACACAACTGCATGGTCAAATATTGTTTAAAAACAGTCATTTGTACTTTCTATCTAGTACATTTTGTGTGGGTTTCTGCTAGCAAATTAAAAACCATACTACATTGGTTTCATACTTTCATGTGCTACTGTTATTTTCTCCAGGTGCAAGCCTATCTTATCTGTCCGGTACAAGTAATACTAAAATCCAAGTTGATACGATACGTAATTTTACATTCTTACGTTTTGTCGTAAGCAAGGCATACCGTATACATGATTGTTTCTATAGTTGCTTTATATTTGCCCTGGTAACAGTAAGAAGTCGTAATGTGAAGTTTTTTTAGTACGATTAAAATGCGAAGAGGAATTTGATCCCTGATTACAAGTATTTTGAGGATTGGTCCAACGATGAATCATTCATTCCTAATAATTGTGATCATTTTCGCCTAGGTAGAAATCCCTCGACAGTTCTTTACTTCCTAACCATTGTGAGCCGTATAATGATTTCATTCAATTAATGAGAAGTTTTTCAGGAGTTTTTTTTTTATTATTATTATTTTTTATTTTTTTTTTTATTATTTTTAATGTCTAGTTTATATTTAGATGCCAATCAATCATTGGAAGAGTAATTCAAAATGTAATTAAGGGTTTTATACTCATTCATTAATAGTTATTTTCCATTCACCACTCATTCAACATTGAGACAGTAGTCGCTTTGAGGAAAATGATTAATCAGTTTTTCAAAAACTGATTCTTGAATTTAAGTCTGAATTCAGAGCCAAACCATAAATCCTAAAACGATCTTTTATATAACTATTATGATACCTAATCCCAAAAAGGAGGAGGTATGAGGGAGGTAACATGTATACAGTCATATTCCTTTCGGAGGGTAAAGAAAATACTTCTAGATCCGAGGGCGAAACGATGTTTTATAGTATTTCGCAAATTAGAATACCCCATATAATTTATTCAATTAATGTAATAATGTTTTTATTTTATGAATGTATGTTTGATTTTAATTATAGTGTGTAATTAAAAAAGCTAAAAAAGTAAAGTGATGAAGGAAGTAAAGAGTTGTTGTTGGTAAGGATGTGTCAGTTTAGAAATGTTGATGTAACATTCGGGTGTTTTGGCTCAATGTATTTGATTTTTATACTTCTATTACAATTAGGAATTGTCTAACGTGTGTCCTTGTGACACATGTTAAGGCACCAAGATTTTTCTTGAAAAATGAAAAATGTATTTTTTTTATAAAAAAAAAAAAACTTTGGTACTCACTTCATCCCAATTTAAATGTCTTAGTTTGACTTTTTTAGTTTTTCTTTTACAATTTTGACCATAAATATTTTTGTTTGTGTTATAGAATACTTGATGTAATTATATAAATGGATTGGATTATAAATGTATTTTCATTAATATAACTTTCATCAAGTATTATACACAAACAAACATATTTAGAGTCAAAGTTTTGCTCGCAAAGCAAGTAGGACACCAATGATTACCAAAAAAATGGGACGGAGGGAGTATTTATTTTTATTTTTCAAGAATACTGTTGTTAACTTTTCTGTTTTTTGAAAAGAATTTTAGTGTCTTAACGTGTGCCATAAGGACACAAGTTTTTAATTACACGAATATCAAATGTGTCTGAAGGATAAAACGCTAGTGTGCTAGACCTTCGACTTTAGCTCTGATCGACGTCGAAGAACCGATCAAAAATAAACCTATTATACCTTATGCTAGATAGGGTAAGCGGGTATCGTATCCACGAGGAGTGTAGGTGGTTATAGCCAAGTTGTAACGAT
>JAOEHQ010041075.1:0-12286 GCA_025447715.1 Asclepias incarnata | reverse complement strand
CGCATTACTTCTTGTAATTCTTTTTATTCATTTAATAAAGAATTCCCATTGAAAATTAACGTGTGTTTTTAATTTTCTTTTAAGTTGTTGTTTACGAGTTTAAACACTTTACTAAACGATCAGGACCAACACAAACCATAGGGGGTTAAGTGTCACATGATTATAAAGTCATGATGCATTTTGGACCTCTAATATATTGAGATATATTTTGAAAGAACATCAATCATTCTCCTACTCAAAACCAACTCCAAAGACCTGCAGCAAGTCAACTCTAATTAATACTTTCTTTCATACATCATTTCCAAATGCAAAATCTTGAGTCTTTTGCTGCTCTATGTGTTACAACTTGCAAGGTTCTTTCATCCTATTTTATGATCTTTATATGTTGTTTATAAAACCCATGTTCTATATTGTCATATAGACCCATATAGTAGATTAGTTGACTGTAAGTTTGTAATAATAACAATATTGTAGAATGGCTGCTGATATAATTGTTGCTTTAGTTGTAAAGACAGGAGAGTTGATATTTGAACCTGTTGGGAAATCATTTAGTTACTTGTATAGTTATAGAAAGAACATCACTACTTTCCAAAACCGAGTTCCGGCTTTGGAGAATAGTAGGATTGAAATCCAAGGTTTAGTTGATGAGGCAAAGAGAAATGGAGAACATGTTCTACCTCAAGTTGCTCAATGGCTAACAGCTGCAGATGGGTTTGTCAATGAATCAAGAAAGTTTCTTGATGACCATCGAAGTAGCCCGTCATGTACGAACCTGGTTTCACGATATAAAGTTAGTAAGGAAGCCAAAAAGAGTGTGATGGTTGTTAATCAGCTTCTTCAAGATTGTAAATTTGAACGTATTTCTCGACAACTTCCTCCACCATTGTGGTCTGCCTCGACAGGGGATGTGGAGACTTTTGACTCGAGGAACTTAGTGCTTAAAGAGATTATGGAAGTGCTTAAAGATGATAATATAAATATTGTTGGGGTGTATGGTATGGGTGGTGTTGGTAAGACTACTCTTGTAAAACAAGTTGCTAAGCAAGCCGGTGAACAAAATATGTTTGATGAAATGGTGATTTCGGTCATCTCTCAAACCACAAATGTGAGGAGTATTCAAGGGGAGATTGCTGATAAGTTGGGACTGAAACTTGAGCAAGAGAGTGAATCTGGAAGGGCATCTCGGTTATGTGAAAGGTTGAAGGAGTCAACACGGGTGCTTTTGATACTAGATGACGTATGGAAACTACTTGATTTGGAGGCTATTGGGATACCACACAATGATGTTCATAAGGGTTGCAAATTGTTGTTAACATCACGGAACAAAGATGTGTGCAATGAGATGAATGCTCAAGTATGCGTCCCTGTAAGTGTCTTGTCGAAATTGGAAGCTTGGAACTTATTTAGCAAGAAAGCCAGCATTACCCACGATAGTTCTGATATACATCATCTAGCAGCTCAGATAGTTGAAAGATGTGGAGGCCTACCGATTGTAATTGTAACAGTTGCACGAGCTCTTAAAGGCAAGAGTAAACATGCTTGGAGTGATGCACTTCGTCAGTTGCATAACCCTCCTCCGAAACACATTAAAGGCATGCAGGAATACGTTTACTCATCTCTAGAATTGAGTTACAATTATTTGGAAACGGATGAAATTAAGTTTTGCTTCTTGCTTTGTAGTTTATTTAAGGAAGATGTTGAGATTCCTGTTGAAAGTTTGGTTAGATACGGCATGGGGTTAAGGTTGTTTCAGAATGTTCATAAATTAGAAGCTGCCCGAGACAGGACTTATGCCTTAGTTGAAGGTCTCAAAGCTTGTTGCTTGTTATTGGATGGTAAAAGCGAGGAGTATGTTAGGATGCATGATGTCATTCGGGATTTTGCTATTTTGGTTTCATCTAGTAGTCAATTTATGTCTTTGGTAAGACATGATATACAATCCTTTGGAAGACATATTTGTGACCCTCCCAACCCTTTTACTGCAATCTCGCTAGCATCAACTATCATAACTGAACTTCCCAGTGGCTTGAATTGGTCAAAACTTGAAATTCTGCTATTACAATGTCACTCTGATTCAGTTCAAGTTCCGGGTAATTTCTTTGAAAGGATGAAAGAGCTTAAAGTTCTCGCCATGAGTGACATGCCCATTTTGTCTTTACCTTCATCAATTAAATCATTGTGGGAAATGAGGACGTTGTGCCTTGAGCGTTGCAAGCTACGAGACATCTCATCAATCGGAGAACTGAAGAGTCTTGAAATTTTAAGTTTTGTAGGATCTAATGTAAAGCGGTTGCCTAAGGAAATTGGACAACTATCTCGGTTGAGACTTCTAGATCTAACGGATTGTGAAGAGTTGACAACAATTCCACCCAAAGTGTTATCAAGATTGTCTTCATTGGAAAGCTTGAATATGATGAACAGTTTTGTGAACTGGAGTGATGAAGATAAAGATGCTCATGGGAACAACTCGTCTCTCAATGAGTTGAAAATGTTGCCTTGCTTAAGATCCTTAGAAGTGAACATCCTCAACGTTAATCTCATTCCCAAAGATCTAATATTGAAAGATTTGATCAAATTCAAGATATATGTTGGAAGCTATTGGTTGGCTAGCGTTAACCATCAATACTCAACAGTTTTAAAACTCAGAGTTGATGAAGGTAGCAGTGTGCCCGAAGGTCTCATGCTGTTACTAAAACAAGCTCAATTCCTGATCTTTGAATGTTGTCCTCGTGTCTTAAAGAGTATTCTATGTGACTTGAGAAGAGAAGGATTCCAAAACCTCAAGGGGCTAGAGTTATACGGTAATTGTGATATTGAGTACATAGTTGACACGATAGGATGTAAAACAGGTGCCATCTTTCCTACTTTGGATAAGCTGGAAGTAGTTTCTATGGAAAACCTTACAGAAATATGCCATGGTCATCTCCCTTCCAAATCATTCCAAGCATTGCGCGAATTGGATCTAAAATACTTGCCCGAGCTTGTCTGTTTGTGGAAGGAGGGCACTCAGGGCCGCACTTGCCTTTCCAACCTAAGGACTGTCCGTGTACATACTTGTCATAAATTGGAAATTCTTTTCCCGCCACACACAGCTACAGATCTCGCGTTGCTCAATGATTTGTGTATATTTAATTGTGGCATTATCCGGGGAATATTTTCCACTGATCTCACAGAGACAGCCGAGGAAAGGGCTGAGATTTTGCTTCCCATGTTGAATACCCTGGAGCTTTCTCTTTTGCCCAAGCTAAAGAGTTTCTGCCCCAACATGAACGAGATTTCACCGTCAAATGACAGCCTTGATACACCTCTTTTTGGTAGTAATGTATGTGAACAAATTGAATAATTATGTGCAATCTTTTTACAAGTAACACCATCATGCGTTTACTTGTACTTATTACAACTTTTTGCATTTACAAGGCTTCTTTTTTGCTGCTTTTAAGGTTCATAAAAATTTTTAAACAAAAACTAGCCTGCTTTGTACTTGAGAGGAAGGTACCAATAGTTCAGTTTTGGATTAGAAAACTAATTAAACCTCTACATGATTTTTTTTTCAGGTAAAATTTCCTAATTTGCAGGAGCTGCAACTGAGGGAACTACCAAATGTGAAAGCGTTATGGCACCTACAAATGCCTGAAGAGAGCTTTGGCAGACTAAAAGTTCTCAGGATCACAAGGTGCAATTCAATCTCAAAATTGATTCCATTCAATATGGTGCAGAGATTAAAGAGCTTTGAGAGTCTTTCTATCATTAATTGTGATATGGTTAAGGAGATTTTTGAGCTCGAAGGTCTTGCTGGTGAAATTAATTTCCCACCGCTGAAAGAACTAGTTCTATGTGGCTTATCTGAATTGGAGCACTTGTGGTGGAACAGTCCTTTTGGATATCTTAGCTTGCAGTTTTTAGGTTTTCTCACCATAACTCGATGTGATAGTTTGACGTTTATTTTTTCTATATCAGCATTGAAAGGTCTCGTTCAGCTTCAACGACTAGAAATAGAATCATGTATATTGGTTAAGGAGATTGTTTCTGTAGAGAGCGGAGAGGACAGCAACATGGCTGTTTTTCCACAATTACACACTCTCCGACTTAACCATTTGCCAAAACTTACAAGTTTCTACAAAGATCACAAAGCTTTAGATTGGCCATCTTTGAAAGTACTGAGTATTGCAAATTGTCCCAATATGCAAACGTTTCCAGCTTCTGAACTTGAGCAAATAGTGGATCCGGCCGGTAACCTTTGTGTTACTGTAAAAGGAAAACCCCTTTTCAATAAGATGGTATGTCTTCTTTTTAATATGTGTTCTCTAGTGATTATATCATGAAACTGCAACTGGTTGAGAAATTAAAATTAACTGTAGTGTTGGTTCCTTCTAATCTGATGATAACTCACATAAACAGCTAGCCTCTTTAGATATTTCACCCAAATCTCAGCATACTGTGGTTATTGATTATTTAACTAGGTGGAAACTGATGGTACAGGTTGCATTTCCTAATATGGAAGAGTTGCACATACAGTACATGGATAAGCTGGTCGAGGTATGGCGCGAACAATATCCGGATCAGACCTTCTCCAGTCTACAAGTCCTGGATGTGAGAGGGTGTGATAAGTTAACTTATGTTGGTCCAACCCATATGCTGGCAAGGCTCCAGATGCTGAGTAAACTTTACATAGAAGATTGTGGTTCAGTTGAGGAAATCTTCATCGCTAAACATCAAAATGATGCTGACGTGTCATTATTTGGCCTGACAGAATTAAGATTAAAGAGCCTGCCAGAATTGAAGCATATATGGTGGGACAAGAATTTGCAATTCGGGTCTCTTCACTTTCAGAACCTAAGTTCACTTGAAGTTTCTGGTTGTGATCATCTCAAATATATACTCTCGACTTCCATCACCAAAGGGCTAGTGCAACTCCAAGAGCTAAAAATAAATTCATGCGAGTCAGTTGAAGAGGTGGTCTTAAACAAACAATACCAACATGAAGTGATAGTCTTTCCTCGAATGAAAACTCTTGAACTTAAGAATTTGCCAAACCTTTTGACTTTCTGCTCTATAAATGGTACATTGCAACTGCCATCCCTTCAAGTGCTGAAAGTAATTGACTGCCACAAGATTAAGATGCTTGCTTCCGTTCTAAATCGGAGTAATCGTAGATTGGAAAGCGGATTATCAGAAGACTTGTTGGAAAATCACTTTGCCAATGTAGGCGAAACTTTTTTGGGTGGAGAGGTATATAATCCATACTTAGTAAAGCATATTACCTTGTCTTTATACAACTAGATATGAAAGTCACGACGTTTTCTTTCCATGTAGATGATGTAACTCCTATATACCTTTTTAGATTGTTATTAGTTGACTTCATTTCACCTGAAACGGTGAAATGGGTGGCTTGAGCTGGTTGGGTAACGGGTTCTGGCCAGAATGGGTAACGTCAGGTTGGTTGACCTGCATACATATTTTTATTATACATTTTTCTTGAACTTCATTAATTAATAATATACATTTTATTAAATTACTAATCTAATTTTTTGATTTAAGTAAGACGATTCAAGTCAATAAACTATAGAAGCATTGAAATACACTTCGGGTATTTTGAGCCCGTTTGACCATTGAACCTAGCCTTTTAGAGTTCACCACTTTGCCCCATGTAAAATATAACCCGAATCAACCCATTTTCAGGTAAATGGATTATCAATAGAGATGATGCAACTCCTCTTCTTTGTGTTTTGGCTTATTCTAGTTTTTTATCCTACATGGCAGATACTTTTACCCATGTTGGAGAAACTAAAGATTGAGGGACTAAGTAGATCAACAGGCCTATGGCATAACCAACAACCAAGTCCAAACGGCTCCTCGTTTCATCAACTAAAAAATTTGAAGGTTAGAAGATGCAACAAACTATTAAGGTTTTTTCCCAACCTAAAATTTCTTGAAAAACTTCACGTTGAAGATTGTGATTCACTTGAAGATATTCTTGGAATTGATCAGCCGTTTTTGGGAGGTCACGAGAATCATATGAGTTGTATGTTAAGGGATGTCAAGCTACAAAATCTACCCAATTTAGTTGAATTATGGTGGAACAAGGATTTTAGTCCCATTTTGAACTACCCAAAGTTTTCTTCATTGAAAGTCATCAAGTGTGATGGTTTGAGGAAAGTATTTTCGGTATTGGTAGTTAAGCACTTCATACATCTTGAAGAACTTTACTTATCTAATTGCTTAGTGATGAAAGAAGTAGTTGTCGAGGATGAACAGAAAGGACATGCTGGACAGAAGGTTGTGTTCCCTCAACTTCATTCTCTAGCGCTTGTAAATCTGCCAAATCTTGTGAGTTTCTGCTCGGGGAGTTTTATGCTTGAATTTCCTTCATTGGAAAATCTGATCTTCGAGGGTTGTCCCAAAATGCGTACTTTCTCTTTAAGGAAGCCAGTTACACCAAAGCTCAATGCAATAAAAGTCGAAAATGGAGCCAACATTTGGAAGAATGACCTTAATAGCACTATCAAACAACATGTTTGGCACCAAGGTATGCTCTACTACTAAATAGACTAGTTCTTTGTCATACTTAGTGATGCCTTTTATTCGTAAACATCCGATTTTGCCACAACAGTAGGCTTCTGAATGTATGGTTGATAGTTTCAAATTAGGTACTTACTTAGGCAGTTAAGAACTTTCTGCAATAGTGGCTTTCCTTGAATTTTTTATGTTAAATAGTCAACTTTTGGATTAATAGTCGGTACATCTAAACATTATCGAATGACATGGATGTTGCTTGATCTAGGATTCTAAGAGACGAAGCCGGAAGAAGAAAGATAAATATTTCAAGAAACAGGTCTTTTTGCATAAAGCGAAGATACATTCAAAGAAATTCGGAAAGTTTTCCAGAGATCAATAAAAATACGCAGATATATGTATGTATGATCTTGCTTTTATGTAACTCGTCTATGTGAAGTAGACTCTAATATTGGAGCAAATTGATATCTTCCAAACTTGTGCAAGACATGATTAGGCCTTGCTTATACTGAAATTGCACACAAATATTCTGAAAGCATCGAGATCGGCATGATTAGGCCTCACTTGAAGAAAATGATATATGTCATTTGAGTTTATAAGTTCATGATTAAGACGTCTAAGATACTTGTGTCCAATTTTAGTATTCTAAGGCCGCTCCCTAAGGAGCTCGCCGTATGCCTCATCGTGGGTGTCGTGAGTGGATGTCATACGCACTATCTCATCGTTATAGGTCGTCGTCATATGGTGTCGTGATTTGGAAATGGTTCGATGAGTTGGGGTGGGCCCGGCGTAATTGTTTTGTGTATGGTTTTTTATTTATTTTATTTGGGTATGAGGAGAGAGTATGTATATGTGTGTGGGTTTATAATTTTTTTATTGGGGATGAGGTGAAGATAAGGGTATGATAGGGAGGAAGTAGTTATTAGGTGTATCTTTAAGAGAGCAAGCTGATTTGGTAATCAAGACGAGGTGATGACGGCATCATGATAGGGAAATGCTTAATTATAGTATTCCAATTATAGTAACTCGCTTATCTTAGTTAAAAGTTTGAAATATCAGAAAAGTATTTTGTTTCTTGAAACACACACACAAAAATCATAATAATAAAAAAATAGAGAGTTAATGTACAGTTGTACACAATATGAAAGGCTTTCTCTTTTGCCTTTTGCATAAATATTTGGTGCGGGATGGGGAGTAAAGAAATATTTGGCCTAAAAAAGCCAAGTGATTTCCTAGTGGATGCCCTTTGTCAAAGCAATGGCCAACTTTCAAAAGATTCTTTATGGTTCAGCTTTTATTTACTAGAGAAATTTTAAATCATTTTATCCATATCGTTTAAATATGATATCTTCATTTTATCCAACTTTGTAATTGACTTCTATATAAAAAAAACTGTTAGAGTGAAGGAAATGGTGCGGGATGGGGTGCGGTACCATACGGTACCATTTGCTAGACCGCCCCCTCCTATGTGAGATGGCAAAAGATGGGGAAACGGGATGAAAAATGGGATGGTTATTCCGCAAAGCATCTCGGGCTCTCTCTCTCTTACTTTCATTATTTTTTATTTTTTTATATTTAAAAAGGGGTAAGAGATATGCATTCTTTGTAAAATGAGATGGGGAAAGTTGGATAATGTGAAAGGAAAAAAAATGAGAGATGGGAGATAGGAAAGAGGGTGCTCCCTCCACCACAGTAAAACTAAATAATAAAGAGAATAGAAACAATTAAAAGAACAAGAACAAATGAAGAATTTTTTTTTTGGGTAAAAGGGATCACCCTGGTTAGCTTAGAACAAATGAAGAATTATATTATTCTTATATCTATAGTGATTATTCTTCAATTAATTAATTTCCTAATATAAATAAAAGATCTCTAAAAGATATGGACATCCAATCCATTATTATCTATAATATTCCTTTTGGATGTCCACATACAATAAACTCATTTCAAATTCGATACACATGATAGACTTTTGGTCATAATTGGATACATTCTTAATAATCCATTTGTTTCATTGCGACCGTTACAAAGCGAGATGGGTCATGTTTCGTACAATTCAAACGCAACTAAAAGAAATGGCCGAAAGTGTACAAGTTTCATGTTTTCTATCATTAACGAATCAAATTTTATATCATTATTTGTAAGGTAAAAAATGCAAGAAAATAATGCAACAACTTGAATTCAATAAAATAAAAATAAAAACTTGGAAAAGGAACGACTAATTCCCTACTTTCAAAAGGTATTAGTAAATGCAAATTTATTCAGCTAATAATTATTATTAGACGATACTGTAACAACGATCTTGATATAAATGTCATTACATTTTTTTAACAACCAGGACAGTCATTACGCCATATGCACCTCGCTTCACAAACTGCACGAACATCCGAACAATAAAGCTCACCACAACAACAATATTGGACTTTACCATGATCAATCATCTTAATACAAGTCGGTGTACACTCATCTGACATCACAACTGTTTTCATGTCGTTGATTTCATGTCTGGTACCTATAAATCCAGAAAAAACACATCATAAGTTACGACGATCATTTAAAAAAATATCGTAAAAATGTAGCCGATAGAAACTTACACTCGTGACAAGCGAGCAATACGAGAAAACTTAAACATAGGATTGTGGTTTGTGATCCAGCGAGTTTGGCCATTTGTATCGAGCTAGTGTTGCTTTGAGAATCTTCTTTCAATTCTGTATGTAAAAATAAAAACAAACTAAAAGGGATAGGATAAAAAATAACGGAGGCAAATTAACCTGGTATTTATATGCACGTTTTGGGTATCAATAATAAATATAAATAAGATTTTTCTAATTTAGGACTTTCAATAACACGCATAAAAAACTTGTATCTTTTGATATAAAAAACCCATCTTGAATTTTATGATGAAAAATATATATTTTTATGCACAACTAATAACAATTCATTATAAGGTTGTCATTAGCACATTATTAATATTAATACAATATATTTTGATTTTAACAATAACATTAAAAATATTTAAAGAAAACTAGTATATTTAAAATTTGGTAACAATAATTATATTAAGAAGATTGTTAAGTATCTCCGGGTATTTAAAAACTTGAATGCTGATAAATATAAGATATTTATGTATTTATGATATATCAAAAAAATAAGATGGTATTTTTATTAATTAAATAAATTAATTACGACACATGTCACTCAATCAATATAATAAAATATAAATCCTACTTTTAGTTATATTTTACATTTTTTACTCCATACAACTAAACAATCACAGAACTACCTTATATGTTTCTTGACTTTTTGTAAGGATATATAAAATAATTTTTGTACCGTTCCGTTACCTGATTTACAATAACTATAGGTCATGTAATTACGTACGGTAACTTTCATAATATCAATTATATGGTAATGTTATTATTATTATTTATCGTCAGATTCTGGTATAATATTTATATGGGTTTTGCTAATGACGATCTTATGGGTTGTTAGTAGTGTCCATAAAAATATGTATTTTTATCATAGAATTCAAAGGTGGACTTTTTATATGAAGGTACAAGTTTTGTATGCGTGTTATTGACAGCCCCTATGACTGTCATTAGAAAAATACTTAATCTTATTAATCAAGATTAACTTAATTAGTATGTGATTAGCAGTTATAAAAAGACTTATGATCTTAGCTGTTAAAAAAAAAAAAAAGACTAAGGATGGTTATCATCTTAAAAGAAGTCAAGGGACTGGAATTTAAAAAAAGAAAAAAGAGAAGTTACAAGTTAAGGGACTAAAAAGATGATACAGCAAAATTGCTTATGTATATAGGCCTTGTTTTCTACGCATTTTTTGAACCTAATTTATAGTTTTCAATCTCCTTCCCTCTCGATCATATTTTACAATAATAATTTTGAAGATTGTAATTATAATAAAACATCCAATAATATAGTTGAATGAATCACACTTGAATAACAGTGGTGATTATTGGTTTATTTGAGAAAAGTTTGAATCTAATTAAGATTAGATCTTGTGTTGATTTGAGAATCATAAAAGTTTTGTGGTTGTTTATAGATTTTTTCATGTTTAATACGTAATAAAACATTGTTAACTGTCACGTATATTATTTTACTGCACAAAAATCTATGATTAGCATTAGAGATGAGCATGGTTCCATTTGGTTTGGTTTTCAAAGACCGTTGAGTTCGATTTTGTAAAAACCAAAAACCGTTGGGTTTAATGCTATTTTTTTAAATTATTTTTTTGCTTTTTAAATTTAATATTTTTACAAACAATTTTAGCTTATCAAGTTCAAAATAAGTATTTAAATGTTAAGCAGATAATATGATAAAGAAATTTAAAACATATAAAATTTTTTATTAGAACGATCAATATTATTAATAAGTATAAACACGTGTACATGAATGTTAGAATTAAAATAATGGTGTAGAATTGTATGTTTAACAGAAATCTTTCTCTTTCTAAAGCTTCAATCTCTCCCTACTTTCTCTCTAAAACACCATTGATATAATACCTTAAAACTAGGCCTGTAAATTAAATAAACACGAACGGGATCTTGTTCATGTTCGTTCGTTTAACTAAACAAATAAATTTTTGTGTTCATGTTCGTTCATTTAACTACACGAACGAACTATATTTATATAGATTTATAAAATAATACTAATTAAATAAAAAGTCTAAATTTATATATATTTATAAAATAATACTAATTAAAACATAAGGTTGTATTTGACTAATTACATAAAACTAAAAGACGAATATTATGTTTGACCAATAATAAAATCAATGATAATATCATTATTTTGATCCAATGAACTTACCCAAAGGATTATTTTAAGTTTCTTTTTTCAAAAAAAAAATGTCAAAAAATAGCAAAAACAAAAACCTTAGAATGTTGGGGGAAAAAAAACTAAGTTAAAATTAGTGCTTAATTTAAAAATAAAATAATTCAATCCCTTTTTTCAAAAAATAAAAAAGGATGTCATCCCTTTTTTATTAAGGAAAAATAAAAGATCTATATATATATATAAAATAATATAATTAAAATATAAGGTTGTATTTTGATTAATTATATAAAATTAAAGAACTAATATTGTGTTTGACCAATAATAAAGTCAATGATGACATCATCATTTTGATCTAATAGTTCTAATTAAAAACTGAAAATCATGTAAGGGTCTACACTTTTTCAATTATGAATTAAGGTTTATCTTTTATTATATATTATAGAAGATTATAGATAGATAATAATAGTAATAACAATAAATAAATAAATTATAAATAATAAACCCGATTCAAAATAATATACTAATAACTAGGGGTGTAAACGAGTCAAGCCTGCTCGCGAACTATTCGAATTCGATTCGTAAAAAGCTCGTTTCGAGCTCGAGCCGAATTCGAACTTAACTATTGACTCGTTTACTAATCGAGCTCGAGCTCGAACTTCGAATACATAACTCGATTAAGTTCGCGAGCCTAAACGAGCTTTCATATATAATATAATAATATATATGTACATATTATTTTATTAATCGAGCAGAGCCTATACGAGCTTTTTTCACGAGCTTCTGGTAATAGAGCTTAGTTTTGGTCACATACCGAGCTCGAGCTCGAGCCAAGCTCGAACTCGTTTAGTTTTTTTGACAAACGAGCCGATCTCGAGTCGAGCTCGAGCTTTTTTAATACCCCACGAGCCGAGCTCGAGTTTAAATAATAAGGCTCGAACGAGCTCGAGCTCGAGCTTTTAAAACGATCTCGAGCTCGA
>JAOEHQ010041064.1:0-12286 GCA_025447715.1 Asclepias incarnata | reverse complement strand
TATGAAATGGTAATAAGAATTTCTTCAATTGATTGAAAAGAATGAAAGAAAGAAAGGTAGAAGTGAAGAAAGAAATGAGATAGATAGATAGATGAAATATGAATCATCAGTAAGAAGGGTGCTGTCATTATACTACAATGCCACGGCTGCTATTGAAACATAAGGATATTATACCCGTTATCCATTAAAGCTTCAACTAATTTAATTCCATATTTCAAAAATAATTACTAGGAACTTATTTTAAAGATAAAACTACAATTATAGGCATTTTATTACCTTTAAAATCTTGGGGTGTTACAAATTCTCTCTAAGATATGGTAATTAAAGACATTCACCTAAACACATACTAACTTCTAATCACTTTTATTAACATTAAGATTAAGAAGAGCTTAAATTGATCAATGAAATCGATCCTAACAAGTATGTCATATTTGACATTGAAAAAACTAAAAGAAGAATACACGATAAAAAAAAGTTGCCAATTAAATTTAGGAGCCAACAGTTAGACTGTTTTTTTTTATTCATTAAATGCTCTCTGAATAAAGTGTCTGTTTAGATATATATTGTTTGTGTAAATTAAGTAGTAATATTGTTTGTTTTATGTGGTGAATAAAAAAAAAACATACTGAAAAAGTAGCAACTTAATTGGTAAACCAATACTTTTGTGACTTTTTCAATCAAGTCATTATTTATAGATTAAGTTCTAAACAAATACACCCTAATGACTTACTGTATTAAAGCATTTATTCATTAAGTCAATTAAATTATAAACAAACAACACCTTAAACTATATAATTTAAAGAAAACTAACATAAACATTTTAATTAAGTATTTCGTAGTATTTTTACCGCACAAGATGGAGACCCTATTAATGTGATATTTTACCCACAAATGTATATATGGTTAAAATTTAGTTTCAAACTTGAAGTAGAGTCTATCTACCGAAAATCAGATAAGATGATAAAATAGAAAAGAAAAATATTTATTTAAACAATCATCCTGATTTTTATTTTTATATCAACTTAGTCAAAAATTCTAGTCTCTTATTATTATTTTTTTCCCAATATGGCAATATCCATAATTTAGTTTCCTTTTATTTTCTTTAAAATCCATTTAAAAATAATATAAAAATAAAAATAAAAATACGTATCATATATCATCTCAAAATATTTTAGATATCCTAAATCCCTTATCTGTCTCTCAACTCAACTCTAGATCCAAAATAATCCAATCTCCATTTTCTTCTTTCTTTTGCACAAAAACAAACTTAGACCACAAACCCCAAAAACCCACAAATACAAAAGAGGGTTTGTTTGATCTATACATATATATACAACATATCATATCATAGTTCTTGTAAAAATATTAGTCATCATCGATCTCTTATTAGTTATAATAGAAGATCCATTCATTGATTTTATCAACTACCCTTTATCTCTTTTTCATTTATACAACTAACCCATATCTTGAAATTTTCATTTTTGTGCTAAAAATTTAGTCTTGTTTTTCTTGATTTGGCCCATTTTTTTGCTAAAAATTTAGTGGATCTTGGGTGTTTCTGATTTACTTACTTTTCTGGGCCTTTTTTTTAAACTTGTTTGATGCTTTGCAGTAGTGATGCAGTCTGATCAAAGAAGAAAGGTAATCTATTAAGCTTTTCATTATATATATATATATATGTATGTATGTATTTATGTATGTATTATATATATGTATATGTGTTTTTAGTATTTTTAATGTTATGGAATGATATTGTGTTTATTATGGATAGAAGGTAGGTTAGGATATGTATAAAAAGTATGATTTGTATAAGTTTTTTTTTATAGGGATAAGATTGGGTGACAATAAAAATATTGATTTTGTATTTAGTAGGTGATTAAGAAAGGTGAGAATGATTTATTGTTGCAGGGATCTGCGGAAGTCGATTTTTTCACTGAATATGGCGAAGGAAGTAGGTATAAGATAGAGGAAGTAATTGGTAAAGGAAGTTATGGTGTTGTATGCTCAGCATACGATACACATCTTGGTGAAAAAGTAGCAATAAAAAAGATTAATGATATATTTGAGCATGTATCCGATGCTACTCGGATTCTTCGTGAGATTAAGCTTTTAAGGCTTCTTCGTCATCCAGACATTGTGGAAATTAAGCACATTTTGTTACCGCCATCAAGGAGGGAGTTTAGAGATATATATGTGGTGTTTGAGCTTATGGAATCCGATCTACATCAGGTTATTAAAGCAAATGATGATTTAACACCGGAACATTATCAGTTTTTCCTTTATCAACTTCTTCGAGGATTGAAATACATACATACAGGTTATACATACATTACTTTATCTATATGTCTCTAGTGGCGATTTTCCCTTTCCCTTTTAGATGGGTTAATTTAGGTTGTGGACTTGTGGTTGATCTCAAACTGGTCAAGTAGCTGGTCGGGTCAATAAAGTTGAAAACTGCTTAAGTTACATTTATAATGCATGTAACCATCTTAAATCATTTTGTTACAAGCTTTGGATTACTCGTAGCTATGTGGATTTCGTAATCATATTTGACACATGAATTGCTTATAATGACTCCACTTGTACGAAAAAATGCCTGTTTGTCTTTACCCAAGCCGCTCACTTTGCCATCATGTTTAGAGGCCTTGTTATATTTATGTGCATTCTGAATTTGATTTTGCTTTTCTTTTGCAGCAAATGTCTTCCACAGAGATCTGAAACCCAAAAATATCTTGGCAAATGCTGACTGCAAACTCAAGATCTGTGACTTTGGTCTTGCAAGAGTTGCTTTTAATGATACACCTACTGCAATATTCTGGACGGTATGTCCTAAATCCCTGTGCTGTAATCTGATGTCGATATTATTTTATATGCTAATGAATGACTCATTGCTGGTTATATTACATCTTTACCGAGTCACACTGTGTAAAAGTAAAAGAAGCCACCTTAAAATGAACCGGTTAGTTGCCCAAAGTGTGCTTCCAATGCAAGACATTTTAACTTATCTTTTCGCATAATATATTTGGTTTTATTGAACTTTGAACATATATTTATATAAATCATATTTGATTAAGTTAAGATACTAATTACTTATAATGGAATCCCTCATACAAAAGGTTAATTTATAGAACAATTCAGTTATATTGGACATTTTTTTTTTCTGGTCAAGACACTACTACTGCTAAAGCTACCCATTTTGACCAAGTGTTTCTTTCTTTTTTTTCTTTTTTTTTTCTGGTCAACCAGACACTACTATTGCTAAAGCTACCCATTTTGACCCATCACCAACCAGTTCGTCTTGCTATTTGCTACCAATAGTTTTTGTAATATATCATGGATTTGTTTACAGGATTATGTTGCAACAAGATGGTACAGGGCTCCAGAATTGTGTGGATCATTTTTCTCTAAGGTAACACATGGAGTATTGCAGTTATATGCTTTCTATTAATCAGATGTAGCTGATAAGAAAATTTATTTGCAGTTGAAGTTAGTGAATTAACCCTTGTTTTCCATTTTTTTTTGTTTTGCAGTACACACCGGCTATAGACACATGGAGTATCGGTTGTATCTTTGCAGAACTTCTAACCGGAAAACCCCTTTTCCCCGGGAAAAATGTGGTGCATCAGCTGGATCTGATGACTGATCTTTTGGGGACACCATCACCTGAAGCTATAGCGAGGGTCTGTTTAACTTACCTACTGTTAATGAGTTGTTGTAGGGGGTGTTTTGGATATGCTTTTTGGCTTCAATTATCTGATGAGTTTTAATATTCGGGTTATATACCGAGGAGGTTTTTGGATACGCATTCTGCTCCTCATTCAGTTTTATACTGGCTACAACAAAACTTTTTATAAAATTATACATAAAACAAAATCATCTGTTTAAGGCTTAATTTAACTAATGTGACAGACGTTTGGCTTCGTTGTCTATTGGTTTCATCTGATTTTTCAGTATCATATAATCACTTCCAGAACACACATCCAAACAACTTTATACTTCATTTTCATTCATCTTCTTGCATGCTAACATTGATATGACACAATCAGATAAGAAATGAGAAGGCCAGGAGATACTTAAGCAGCATGAGGAAGAAAAAACCGATTCCTTTTTCACAGAAGTTCCCAAATGCAGATCCTCTTGCACTACGTTTATTAGAAAAAATGCTTGCATTTGAGCCCAAGGACCGTCCTAGTGCCGAGGAGGTAAGATCGTATCTATTTATTTACGTTTTCTGACATTGTTTATTCATTTGTATTGAAAGAAACGTATCTTGCTTCCTTTCTGTAGGCTCTGTCCGATCCTTATTTCAAGAATTTGGCTAAGGTTGAGAGGGAGCCATCTGCTCAACCCGTTACCAAAATGGAATTTGAGTTTGAAAGAAGAAGAATTACTAAAGAAGATGTACGTGAACTGATTTATAGAGAGATTCTTGAATACCATCCCAATATGCTTAAAGAGTTCTTGGATGGAGCTGAACCAACAGGCTTCATGTATCCAAGGTGCCGTTATCTGGAACTATTACATTATCTTCTTTGTATAATAATGTTGTTTGATTAATAAATTAAATGATTTAGTTTTAGGATTATAAGAGAAGGGCCAAGCTGATTGAAAATCACTTTAAGTCCATAAATTTTTCTATATCATTTTATTCAAATAATTAGATTACTATTGAATAAGATAAATGTTTCAATCATATCTAGTACACTATATTTATAATAAAAAGTGTTCCTGGTCAACCCTTTTTAACCTGTACCAAGAGGTACCTGTTCTGACACAAACACATTGTCATCCAAACCCATTTTGTCCAGTTACCCAACCCCAAAACCTTCACAACGTAATATGTATTTGTAGCATATAAACCCAAGTTTACTCATCTTTTATCTATGTTCTATGTTATACTTGGCTTTTGCATGAACAAGCCTTAACATCTTCTGTTATAAGTGGCAAATTTATTGGGTTGGGTGCCTAGGTTATTACTGGTTCTGGTCAAGACAGGCATGATTTTTAAGATGGTTCAAGTTGGTTGGGTTGACTTGACTTACCAATATTTTTCTTTTTTCGAATGTTGATACCTTTCCTAAATATTGTTATGATAAATAACTACTATAAGAGTAATGATTTTTGTTTTATAATGTAAAAAATAGGAGGTTGTTGAAACTTGAGTATGCCATGGTTGACTCTAAAGTCTAAACCATTTGACTTGTTTCTTTTTGAGCAATTTCTTTAAAATATAACCCTAGTTGATCTTCTTGAGATGGCCTCATTTATGCTTTTGCTCATTGGTATTCTCTTTGTAGGAAGCCCCTCATGGATCTTTCTGAATTGTGGCCCTGTTTAAGTTCCGTAGCCTAATTTGTCGCTCACATTTATTTTCTCTTCTTGCTTCACAGTGCTGTTGACCAATTTAAGAAGCAGTTTGCTCATCTTGAAGAACATTATGGCAAAGGTACAGCGGCTGCACCCCTTGAGAGGCAACAATCGTCGTCATTACCAAGGTAATTTCTACTCATGCTTCAAAGCTGTGGTAGATTATTAACTAAGCTGACAAGATGGGTCCAGGTCGGTTGTATAACAGGTCATAATGCTCTATTTTGCAATGTTTTGAAAACCGGACTGGCTATCGAACCAGCCTGATACCATTTACTGGTCGGACCGGTATGACGAACCGGCTGACATCGCTGTATTGTCATGTTATACATCTAGTCTACAACATGACTATTTGGATATTTGTTTTGAACCTTGTGTATTTAAAAATTTGAAAATATGGATAATGTATTATTTATTCCTACATGCTATAACCTGACACCTTTCTCCACTATTTGACTTCTTTCAACGCACGTTCATACATCTTTTTTTTTTTTTTTAATTTTTCCTTTATCCTTTTTTCTCTCCATTTGCTATGAGAACGATTTCATACGCACAACACATACATTAATATACAATTACAGATAACAAATTTTACTTTAACACCAGATGTCTAGCATATGAACAGCCGAAATTTGTTTTTGGTTTCTTGTTTTGGCCAGAGTTTGTTTGTGGAGGCTGATCTATAGCTAGCAATCAGAAGTGGTTCATGGGTTGTGGAGTCCGATTCGTAGTTGGTAGTCATTGGATTTTTGGTCGGATTTCTGTTTGTGAACTTTACACACAATTTTACCCGATTTTTACCCTGTTAGTCAGTCTACCGGTTTACCGGTTTGGTCCTTGTTTGGACCGAACTGAGCAAGTTTGACCGAACCACTAATAAGCGAACTAACTGCTCTACTTGAACCGCTCACACCTCAAAATCCCAAGCAGTCCAGTCCGGGTTTCAAAACAATGCTGTTTTGTTCCCTTAATATTTTAAATTTCTGGACTGTTACTTGTGACTAAAAAGTAATGTTTTTACTTGGGGCGTTTCCATGGTAAATAATTAAAGTAGACAAATGATTTTCTAACTATAGTAATTTAAGTTTGTGAATATATTGATGTGAGGTTTTTTACTGTGCATGTATTGGAATTACGCATTAGACAAATTTTGTTTTACTGTTTGAGATCAAACAAAGTTTAATAGACCAATATATGATTTGGAATTTCCGCATTGTACATATAATTAGGCAAACGAATTTTTTGGTTGTTTCTCCTTGAGTATTGAAGCAAGTCTTATTGCTCGATTTTTGGGTGCAGGGCTTGTGTGTTATATCCAAAAGAGACAGCACAAGGTGCAGTAGAAGTTACAAATGGACTCTCCAAATGTTCAATCAAAGAAGTTGGAAAGCAGTACATGACTAACCCTATGCCAATGACCAGACTTCCTCTACAAGTTCCCCAAAGCGTCCAAGGTACGATGATTCAATGAACTTATGTACCATAATTCACTTTTTATTATTCATGTATAACTAGGATTGACATACTAAGTTTATCAAATTAGAAGAATCTTTCTCTAGTTTCAAGTAACAAGAAAAACCAATTATCATTATACTATTGCTCATTTGCACAGATATTGATATGAAAGTATTTGTTGCATGTAAGTTTTAACCCTATCAAAATTTTATGTAAAAAAATTAATATATTTTCACGAAATTACAAAACTATTGTGCTGACCAATAATTGATTAGTATTTTGTTCTATTCTTCTATTTGGTTTCATTTTACGCTCCTGTTTGCTATATATATATATATACTCGATATCCTTTAACAGGTTTTCTAACATGTGCCTGAGACATGTTAAGGAGTATTTAATGGATCTACATTCTGATGCATAAATGCCATTTGACATCGTTTTCATTTTTTCTTTGATTGAATAATGTCTATATAACAGATCTAAATTTATGGGGGTGTTTTTGGATTGCATTTTGAAAATAGATTATGTGTTTTTGATTATTAGAACCAAATAATTTGCTATAAAAAACATGTTATAAGCAGTTAGTGTTTGTATTTGATTCTGCTTTTTGATATCACAATAATTAGGTAATCAGTTTCTCTGTGTTTTGCAAATCAGGTTATATAATGACCCACGATAAGACGTAAAATGACCTAAAAATAATATTTTTATATTTTGTGACAATTTATTTAACATCTATGGGTTATTGGTACAAAAGATTTAGTTAACAATGGTTGATCTAATATGAACAAAAGATAGAAATTTGAGATCCAAAACATTGAAACCATGCTCTAGTTATAAATGACTTTTAGAGAAGAATGAAATTAAAATCCATCAAGAACTGATCAAGATTAACCTAACGTCTTAACCTATTATCTATGTTTATTTCAAAGTACCGGAAACATTTGGATTTCAGTTTTTGGGATTGTAAGATGCTTTTAAGTTTAACTATTAAGGAAAAAGAAAAAAAAATCTCTCTTAGAAACGGACAAAGAAAAATCATTACAGAAAAAGGCCCCTTTAAAAACAACCAAGTGTCTGCAATTACATGTCATAATTATCATTTGATCATCTTTTGATAATTAAAAACCCGTTTTATAAAAATAGTACTGATGTTAGCTCTGGATTTTGACCACAAAATACAAGAAAATTAACACATACATGCTCAATCGGTTGTGTTTCAGCACATTTAAGGAACAAAATGGTATTTAAGGGTAGTTAGGTAATTTTGATTGCAGGAAGATAATGGTGTTTCGTTGCAGCAAGTAGGGAGCCGCTTTTGAAGAATTGCATTTTGATGATCTCAAAATGTGAATTATTTGTGTTTTTAAAGCGCAATAAACATAAAATTACTAACAAAATGCAATCCACAAACACCCTCTAAATGTATTTGCTTTGGTTTGGTATTAAAAGTCGAAGTAGAACTAGGAGTGGATGGAATAACACTTCTTTAATATCTTTTAGTACCTTGATACGCTTTCTCAGATATCAGCACAGAAGATAAGCATTCCACTACCAAAGATTTTAGATTCACATGCCATGTGAACTAGGTCCTTCATGTATCAAAAGACAATATAGATAAGAATTCTAATAAGCGATGGTTGAGGAAATATCCAGTGGTGAAGAGTCCACGAGCCTGGTGGGTTGGGAAAAGGATCAAGACATGTTTGTTAGCTAGTTCAGGTCGGGTTTGGTTTGTTGGCTTGATCTGTAAACTATGGCTTTTATTTGTTAGTTATTTATAAACAAAGTGGTACATATAAAATACAAAATATATAACTAGAGCAATAATCTGGATCTTTGAAAGAAAATGCTTTAGGAGCATGCAGGCATAATTAGTACAATTTTGGGAGACATTCGACACTTTATGGCTATGTTTATCTGACCCTTTTTTGTATGTTTGAGATAAACGACAATGCAAATCAACCCAATAAAAATCTGTCATGGTTCAATGTAATTTATTCATCATATATCTAAGTTTTGTTCATGTGTCCGTTCTTTTTGGCTTCAACAGGGGGAAGTGCTGCGAGGCCCGGTAAAGTAGTTGGTTCCGTGATGCGTTATAACAACTCTGGACCAACGGCTGCACCTGCTGTAGGATCAGGTGATGCTTTTGAACAACGAAGGGCAAGTAGGAATAATCCAGTAGCTGCCCCAACCCAGTTCCCTCTTCCTGCTTCTTCCTACCCAAGAAGAAGCACCAACTCAGCCACCTGCAAGAACGACAAGGTAGAAACCACTATCGAAGTTTCCGGTAACGGGTTACAATCACGACCTCCATATGCTCCAAGAAAAGTTGCTGCTCAAGCTGGGCCGGGTAGTCAGTGGTATTGACTTTCTAAACGGGTCATCTTTCGTGGGTATTCTTTTGAAAGTTGTGTAGAGGCTTTGCCGGCAGGTAAATTGTCCATGCCACGCCCCTTGGCAAGAGTAAATCGGCAAACTTAATTGGTTAAACCGGACGGTATATCTGTCGTATTCATTAGCGTTTTGGCCTATTTAGAGGCAATGGATGATGTGGGAACTTTGGAGATATTACATGTCTAAAAAGACACTATTAAGCAGCTAACAGCAGAATAATAACCGCCTGATTCACCTAGCTTACTCCATGTTTAACATGTAAAAATAACTATCCAGATGAAGACTAGTATGTGTCAATTGTATCATTGTAATATGTACTTTTTTAAAAGAACGTGAATATGCTATTTTGTTAGCTGCATTCGTTTCATTTGTCTACTTGTATTGTCGGCTCTTTTTAGAAAGGAAGATTGGTTAACCCTGCGCATACTTGCCCTTCATCAAGAATCTGAAGTTTTTTGTGCATACTGTGTGAGTGTGTTCTGTGACTGAAACAAGGTAAGTAAAAAGTTTGATAAGGAAATGTATTTTCTTCCACTCTGTGTTCTCTGCAAAATGAATCATTTTAACGAACGAACTCATATATAAGCACCGGCAAGCAAGTTTTGAGTGTATAATTTCAAATTGAAGTTGTCAAACTGAAGTAAAGTCTTTTCTGTATAATTTTTTATTTTAACGACAGTCTTTTATGTATATGGAATTACGGATGAGGGTTTTCATGTTTAGATTACAGACAAGTCTTTGATCCAGATGTATGCAAGCTAATCGGGATATGCTTCATACCATTATGATGATGATATGTTACTCATGGCACGAGCATGGGTTGCTCGTGGTCCACTAGTCGTATACCATTATCATAATGATATGTGCTCATGGCACTAGCACGGCTTGCTATGTGGTCATTGGAGCCATTCATGATTGGATGATGATATGTCGCGCAAGGCATTAGCATGGGTTGTTATGTGGTCCATTTGAGCCGTTTATGATTTAAGTATGATATGTCTCTAGTGGCACTAGCACGGGTTGCTATGTCATCCGTTGTTGTTGTTGATTGATATGGTATACTTGTTGAGATGAATTGCCTCTATGTAGTCTCGAGTATTCATTAAGCTTTTACTTACCTTTTAGTAAACAATTTTATAGGCATTGCTAGAGCATGTGACAAAGGAAAAATGAAGTCAAGTGTAGCGTTGGCTAGAATGGAAGTTGAAGCGTAAAGGTAGAAATCTTGTACCATTTGAAGTTATTAGTGGCACAAGTATCTTTTATACTTTGCAATGATACCATAAACGAGTCTTTGGCCATGTAAAATGTTCTTTGAGAAATTGGTCAAAACTAATGTAAAGGTGTTGTAAATTTGTCATGTCGTAAATAAATGGATTTGTACGTAAATGTGTATTAAGTAAATGGTTTTTATCATTTTGTTGTTATTGTTGGTTGAATACTTGGAACTTGGGATAATGATTGTGATTATGTTGGAAATTTGAAAGGTTTGCTCGAGTTGCCACTTGACGGGTTGTGGCTTAAATATGACCCGTTTGGTCCTTTAGATGTGAAAATCGTGTTAAAAAGAGTTTCTTAAGTTCATATGTATATTTTTATGTTTGAAATGAAGTTTTACGTCGGTGGGAACATTTGTTCCAGGTTTGGATCGTTGAAAATAAGTTTTGGAGTGATATGGCCTATTTTGGGAAGAACGTCAAAAATGACTCTCGGGCCTACTTTGAGGGCCCGTAAATTCCAAATGGTTGAGTTCTAGCAAAAGTAAGTTATTGGATTGAAAAATAGACCCAAAGAGCTTCAAAACGGTATAAAATATGTCTAGTATTGTTAAAGGCAAGGGGGTTTAAAACGGTCATCAAAACTGGTCTGGAATGTAGGAGCACGAACACTACGCAACATCCGTGCTATCATCTATTCTCTCCAGCACACGGACTCTGAGGACGGAGCTTCCGTGCTAAGCGTTCGTGCTTCACTGTTTTCGTGCACAACTTTTTATTTCCAGCGTTTCTTTCAGTCTAGTTGAGTTAATTTCATTCATATACTTTCAAATACATAAGTAAATAAGAAAATGATATTTTAATTTTTTTTTTTTTGTCGATTTTGGGTCGGGTCTTACAGTTTCGGGTCAGAAGTTATAACCCTAACCCACAACCTTTTAACCCAGACCCGACCATGACCTGATTAATATATGGGTTGGCGGGTCAAATGGGTTGGTTAATATATGGGTTGGCGACCCAATGTGGGATTAACTCACTTGGTAAAGACTCTTGCCTCTTGGGCTTAAGTCCAGGTTTCAATTCCTGGCATGTGGTAGTTCAGGATTATTTGGGTTAGTTTAGGAGTAGAATGGATTTTCTGTTTAAAAAAAACTTTAAGGATATAATGTAAGTATATATTTCATAAAAAATTAATTTAAAAATATATAGGGTTGGCAGGTCGATACCATGACTCAAAATCCTAACTCCAACTTGATCCAAAAAAATCAAGTTAATAGATTTACGTGTCGACAGGTCGAAAATAAACAACCCTCACCCGATTTTTTTCGGGTCGGTTTCAAGTAAACAGTCCTACTTTTTAAGCATTACTGCAAGACATTTTTATTTCCCAAATTAAGACTATTGAATGCATTTGAGTTCCTTTCATTATTATGTTCATTTGCAATTAATGTATCTTTAAAAATTGTATTACCAACTTAATGTTTGTATATATGATATGATATAGCTCAATTGACAATTGCTTGGGGGGAGACATTCTGGTTTTTATCCACAGGTTTTGAGTTTGATTTTCCGGAGTGACAAGCGTGTGAGGTTTTTTCTCTAAATTCCTTGCAATCACATAATATAACTAAAACAGGATATTGAAGAAGTTTCCGAAGCCACCAAAACCCTTTTGATTCCCGCATCTCTCTCTTATTTAATGACATTCCATTTTTCAAAATCTTTTTAAACAATTTTTAACATTTACAATATTAGATAATATTTTATACTCTACTAGAAATCATACCCGCACAATGTGCGGCGATAGATGATTTCTTAATTTTGATAATATTTGTAAATTTCAGTTA
>JAOEHQ010041053.1:0-12287 GCA_025447715.1 Asclepias incarnata | reverse complement strand
ACGATTTTTCAAACCAATCCGTCCAAATTGTTATGTCAAACCAAACCAACCAAAACCAATTAATCCGGTTTGGTTTGACCGGTTAAACGGTTATCATTTTTTTTGAAAATCAATATATAAAAGCATATAGTAATATGTAGCATTTAAAATTTAATTATGTATACTAACTAGAAGTCTTAGAGGTATTTTGAAGTTCACCATTAGCATTTGAGTTCCCTTGCCAGTTTATAATTAATATATGTAGCATTCAAACCTGTTTACAACTTTTTACCAGCAAATAATTAATATATTTATAATTTATAATATTAACCACTAATAAAAATATAAACATACAATTATTATATATAAACGGTCTGGTTTGGTTTAACCGGTTTGTTTAACGTTTAAAACCACAAACCAAACCGTACGAACGGTTTTTGAAAAAAGCAAACTGACGGTCCAAGTTTTTTATTTCAACCTGACCAATCCGTCCAATTGCTTTGGTTTAAACGGTTTAGTTGGTTTCGACCAAACCGTACACATCCCTATAACTAATTATAAAAATTATGGACCCATACAAATTCTATTATTTATCTCCAAGTTAATTAAAGATATATATTATGAAAAATGTTAAATGCAGCCCTTAGGGCTGCACTTAACATGCATAAAAAAAGTTATACTTTTCATATCAAAAGTCCACCCCCTCAATTTTATGGTAAGTGTACAACTATTTAATGCACCTTATATACAGCTCTTAAGACTTTGTTTAGCAAAACCCATTAATATATTATTTATCTACAAGTTAAAGATAATGATTAATAATTAAAGAATCTATCATTTATATATATATAAGGTTTAACAATTCATCTTATCTTAAAAATGTTATAAACATCTCGTGTATTTGACACGAAACTAAATCTAGTTAATATATCAAAATAAATTTCAAACAATCTTATTCAAATTCTGTAATATGATTTTCATTATTTCGCCTATAAATGTCAGCATCATATCTCTCATTTCTATCAACAATCATTTCTATCAACAATTTCAAGTCCATTCATAAAATATATGGCATTCAAGTTTAGAACATTTTTTCTATTGCTCATAGCATCCATTGTCACATCACAAAAACCAACCTTTCCCAAAATAAATCCAATAAAAACTATTCGGGTTCGTGTTCTCAAATTTATATATCATGCTAAGTTTCTATGTTTGGTTCATGTGCACATGCTCTTTAGCCGTACATCATCTTTTTTTAGCTGTATACCACCAACTACACTTTAAGGTGTTATACCGTACGGTTAAAAAAAAGGTGATGTACAGATCACCTCACATCTTAGTAATTCATATATGATTCACAAATCGTCTTCGAAGCACATTATTTGAAAAAGAAATTTTTTCGAAAGGCATATACATTATTTGAAACTAAATGTTTTTTTTTAACAAATAGAAAATATGACGATTTTTCATCACCATTTTCTTCTATACGTTAAACTCGTATTTCTTTTTTCTT
Organism: Asclepias incarnata; assembly: GCA_025447715.1. NCBI lineage: Eukaryota > Viridiplantae > Streptophyta > Magnoliopsida > Gentianales > Apocynaceae > Asclepias > Asclepias incarnata. The sequence continues at coordinate 10,795 of JAOEHQ010041053.1, read as the reverse complement.
TTTATTTATTTTTTTTGAACGGCAATAAGCTAAACTCGTATATTTTTAATAAATAATTAACTGATATACGTGTTTACATAGGTCAAAGATGGAGATATAATCGATTGCGTTGATATTTACAAGCAACCGGCTTTTAATCATCCAGCTCTTAAAAATCATACAATTCAGGTATTGATTTATTTTTACTTTTTCAACTAATTTGAAAACCGAGTAAATATTTAACTAGTGTATGGTCATTAGGATTGTTAAACTGTAAAAAACAAAATTATAATTTATTGTGAGCTCAACAATAGGTGATTTTACATATAACTTTTGTCCATATACCATCAATTTATTATTTATATTTTATTATATTTTTTTTTTTCAAAAATGCAATGGAAAATGAGTCAAACTTGACATTTTCTTTCATTTTGGTATCTAATTATAATATTTGTAGCTATTAATTGTTTAACAAATATTGTCATGTTTTTGTGCTATGTTCTTTTTTTGAATTAGTTAATTTCCCATTTTATCACACATACTAAAGAAATAAAATAAATAAATTCTCATCCTTACATTAATTCCTCACCTATATTGTCATGTTGTTTCACCCAGGGGCGGTACCAGAAAAAAAAATCTAAGGGTGGGCAAAATTTTAAAATTCATGGAAAAAAAATCCAAGGGTGGGCAAAATTTTAAAAACCCATAGGAAAATTTTAAAAATCTATGAAAATTTTAAAAATACATGGCAAAATTTAAATTTCAGGGTGGGTATTTGCCCCCCTTGCCCACCCTCTAATACCGCCCCTGGTTTCACCCGTCCTATAATTTCACCAGTGGTAAGTGGTAACAACAAAAATAAACGACTCCATGGTAACAACACTTAATTTGATAAAATGTATATAGGTTATAGTTAAAATAAAACAAGTATTAAAATAAAACAAATAAATCAATCATTTTTTTTTAACTGAAAATCGTTTTGCATAATGAAAATTTTTGTGCATCAGTGTATATAATTATGCTTTATGAATCTCCGTGCATCAGTTTTATCATGATCCAATGGTCAAGATCCTATCCTATTTGTTTTACTTTAATACTTGTTTTACAATAACCAACCCTAATATAGTCTTGCTGGTTTGGTGGTATTACTGAAATTCAGTATACATTACAGTTTTTCGTATTGAAGTCTTTTTATGTTATTTTAATTAAAGTACTTTTGTTTTTTTGTGTTGTTTCAAACCAATTTAATTTTGACCTAAAACCAATTATGCAAACGACTTATGATCAATGCTGACGTGACATTTAAGTTTTTCATAGTGATAAACTCACAATACTTTTTATCTATCCACAACAATACCTGCATTAAACAGTTATATAGTACAACCATGTAATGCAAATATTGTTGTGAATGGATAAAAAGACTTGTGAGTTTATAACCTCTCTTTTCAATATATGTAAAAGCAAATCATTATTTTTGTTACAATTTTTTTATAACAAATATGGCTATATAAGTCAAGACTCAAGAGTTTCGGGTTCACACTTTAGTACTTCCCACAACGTTTATAAATAAAATGTGAAAAAATGTTTCTAAATGAAGTGAACTAGTGAAGTATGTCAAAGAGATTGGCTATTAAAGATTCAAACATAAGATGTTTATGCACAAAGAATATTCTCTAATATAACTTTATATATATAGAGAGAGAGAGAGAATCCTTCAAAATTATTAGTTATAAGAGAGCTTCTAATGGCCTCCTCATTTAACGTCAATAAACTGACATCATAGGCAACGTTTTGTCGCTTTACTAAACCAGTTTCCTTCATCAGTTAATCAACGAGGAAGTGGCGAGCTTGTGGGTTCCTTCTTATATTTGTGTGTGTATAAAAAATTAATAAAAAATAAAATGATGAGAAAGTGATGAAATATTGTTGGCAATTATGCGTCAATTAGAAAATTAGTTTAAAAGTGATGAGATGAAGCCGATGTGACAAAACTGACCTAATATTCATAGTGAAAGTGAACATCAACAACAATAAATAAATAACTAATATACAATTATTTATTCATACATCTACATCGCAAAATGTAATAGTAAGCAACTTTTGTTCTTTTGGAAAATTATGTATAAGCTTTATACACATATAAAAGCTTATGTTAACTAAGAAATGCATTAAATGTGAATTTGGAGTTAGCCTATTTGATAAAAGCTTATGTCTCATGAAGATGAGGTTTTTAATTCAATCTTAAGCAAATAAGTAGTTTAGAATATTTGGTGCATAATAGATTACACAACTTAGATTTGCCTTATAAAAACAAAAAAACAAAACAAAAAAATGCTTTAAATGTTTGTTTAGCTATAGTTTGTATTTATGTTGCATATATCTATACCTTCAAAACTTAATATTAGAAATGACATATATATTCAAAAGTCAATTAAATTAATTGTATACTACTTTTAGAATGACATATATATACTAATATCAATTTGAACATACTCAAATTTGTTTTAGACAATTATTAAATTTCACTTTTACCAACTTATAGTAGTATCAACAAAATCATCAAAGTCCAATTAAATCGAGAAATATGGGAAGTTGTTTGTCACGGTCATATCACGCGGGTATATAATGCTAGTATATATGTATGTGTGTATATATCAGATGAAGTCAAGCCATCTTGATCCTTCAAGAAATCAAACCTCTAAGGCACCTTCACAAGTATGGCAAAAATATGGAAGATGCCCAAAGGGAACAATCCCAATTCGAAGATCAGCAAGCAGCAACCATAAAACCATTATGGATTCTAGCAAAGTTGTCGTAACCCAACATCACTCGGTATATATTCCAGCCACTGCCTAGCTACTTACAACTTCTTCTGTAATTTATTTTATTTTTTTTGAGAATAACCAGTATCTATATATGTATAGTTTTCAGTGGCGCTCACTGAAGGATTCAGTTACTCAGGAGCCAAAGCCAACATCAAAGTATGGAACCCATACGTCGAGTCAAATGATGACTATAGTTCTTCTGAAATTATGCTCAGGAATGGCCCTTTGCAAACATTCGATGCAATACATGCTGGATGGGCAGTACGTTCGTATTACTTCAATCACATATACATATATAGAAATATGCATATTTATCATCTATGCATATATATATATATATATATATATATATACTTGATATATACCAATAGAAGCAGCATGGTTGGATCAGTGGTAAACACCCTGGCCTCTGGAGACAAAGGTCATGGGTTCGATCCTCATCCCATGCATAGCTTGGAGAGCCTTTTCTACCATTTAGGTAGAAAATTGGAAGCAGCCTCTCTACTTAGGTAGAGGTAAGATCTGTCTATATCTTAACCTCCCCATACACCGTTGAGGTATTGTAGCTCAAAACCCGTGGAAGGCGGCACTGAGCAGTTTCTTTCTTTTCTTTTACTTGATATATACCAATATAATTTCGGAGATGACATTTTTTTTGTGTTTTTAGGTAAACCCAGGAGTTTACAATGACAATAACACCCATTTGTTTGGATACTGGACTGTGAGTTAGAAAACATTGATTATTAGTAATCAACTTGTACTCGATCGATATATAACTTGAACATGTTGCGTACGCAGGCCGATGGTATGAAAAATACAGGCTGCTTTGATCTTACCTGCCCTGGTTTTGTTCAAACTTCCGGTGATATCGCTCTAGGTGCATATATTGGTGACATATATGGATCTGAAATTACGATTCAAATCTCCAAGGTCAGTAAAAAGTATATTGCCAAATATATCCAAGAGTTTTAGTCTTTGGTCGAACGATTGATTAAAAATTTTGTGAATTGTGCAATATATAGTTTTTTTTTTTTGATTAGTTTTTGAGAATGTAACTAACTATGGCTAAATGGTCATAGTAGAAAAGAACAAAGATCTTGTGCATTTAAGGAAAAAACTTTGTAAAAATGTTCAAATCATGTAACCGACCAATCAAAAACTTGCACGTGGCAGCTCATATGGTTGCCACGTATACACTTTTACATGATTTGAACATTTTTCTAAAGTTTCTTCCTTAAATGCACAAGATCTTTGTTTTAGCCTATTATGACAATTTGACCATAGTTAGTTACATTCTCAGAAATTTTTTTTTTTTTTTTTTTTTTTAAACGGCTACTATTTCTCAGGAGTCTCTGCCACCCAACTAAAGTTGGAATGGCGTGCAATAGATGGCTTAAAAGTATTTTTTTTTATGTGTTATACATGACCTTATCAGAATTCTTGTCTATATATAGGATCCGAATACACAAAACTGGTGGTACAAATACAACGATCAGGAGGTCGGGTACTGGCCCGGTGACCTTTTTCAAGTACTGAGGTATCAAGCAGTCTTGGTCCAGTGGGGAGGTGAAGTCTACAGCCCAAAGGTGGGAACTCAACCGCACACACAAACAGAAATGGGGAGTGGAAAGTTTTCTGATTACGTATTTGGGAGCTCAGGAACAATCAAAGGGATGTTAATAGAAGAGAATTCGAATAACCTAAAGGAACCCGAAACGCTTTTCGTTAGCTCCGATGAGTGGGACTGTTACGACGCCTATCTAAAATCGGAACGTATGTCCGAACAAGTGTTCTTTTATGGTGGTCCGGGTAGTCATAATAATCCAAGGTGTTAAATGATTTGGTACTTGTGAGTTTAAAGTTTTTACTGCAAATGTTATGCGATACTTTGTTGTTGAACAAGATTCGGAGTTTTGTAACATGATGGCACAAAATATTAGTTTTTACAAAGTATTGGTGTGGGTCAGATTACTGAGTAAGATGAAACCTTACATAGAAAAAGCTCACCCCATGAATTTTGTGACGAAAAGATGCAACTTTTTATGTACGCTAGAGACAACCTATGGAGCTTTCATTAACAAAACCCATAAAAATTGTACTTTATAACCTCCAACTAAAAAAAAAAAATGGCACAAATTTAAAACTTTCACCATTTAACTATAAAACTTCAAAATGTTATTAATAACCCTTTTCTCTTTCATTTTCTCTTTCATAAAATATCAAAACTAATATTTTATAATAAATAAACACACGTACATATTTTAACTTTTAATTGATAACTTATTGCTATGTTTTTTTATAATTCTCCTATTAGAAATTATACTTTATAAAAAAAAAACTTGTTCTTAAAATGTAGAGAATTCATTATTCAAGAAAAAAAAAGTAAAGAGATTGGTAAACAAAATTTTAAGAACCAATTAACTTTATCTTTAAGATAATTGTGTTAAAAACGTCTTATAAAACTCATAATCAATCTCACCATGAAATATATATTCTTTCTATCATAAAATAAATGTCAATTAGCGTTAGAAAAAGTCGTGTCCGTCTCGGATATCTGCAACGCCCTTAACATTATAAACATTTGAAGTTGTATTAAAATTTATTTTTTTTGAAGTATTGCCTATTTATACTTTTGCTAAAAAATAAAAATAATTTTGGTCAATTATTTCCATCTTTGAATACTTTAACTAATAAAAAACTTATAATAAATATTGTGTGTTAGATAACTAAAAGTAGACAGTCAGTGAAGCTGGTCGTCGGCCACCATCATATCTAGTTGTATATAGTAACTGAGTTTATTTTTAAATTTGATTGAGATCAAAATTTGTTTTTAAAAAATTATCAATTCCCGCGCATTACGCATGTACTATTCAAGTCATTACAATATCTACTTGCGAGCCCGAATAGATACAAAGCCTCACAAACCATCCAACAAAGGCCTTCCACATACTATTGTTTCCTCCTTTGTTGCTTGATGAATGATGGATCGCCAAAGGCCCGACAATAACTAATGTTTCTTGGATCGACATCCACTAAAGCAAATCTTATAGTCCGTGTAATATAACAACCAAGCCTCGAGAAGCTTATTCATAAAGGGAATTGATATTCGTACCATTATTTTTGATTATTTTACCACACTATACAAGTGATACAACATACTGTACAAATAGTTGATGCATAAGTGTGGTAGCTTTATTGAAACTTATGGTACTAGTATCATCTCCCATTCATAAATGAATCTTATACACTACAAACCAAAGAAAAACTCGTCCTCCTTACTCCTTATATGTCGAGTAAAAAAAAAGTCCAAACTTTATTTTTTTTTTCCTTTTGACTTTGACTATAAAAAAATAAAAAAATCAAAAGGAACATTTTAATCCCTTATACCACATTGATGCCTACACAACTACCCTGCAAGGTTTTAATGTACCAAGGTAAAGTGCACCTGAATAGATACCACCACATGGAGTCGATTAAATCCGGTCAAAGACGAGGATATAACCCACGCCAATTTTTGTTAGGCTCCCCACAATGAGGTCTCGCATAAGCAGTGACAGATGACCACTTGATATATGACCAAGTGGTTAAAAAAAGGATAAATCGGAAGGAACCCCTTAATCCATAAAAAAAAAAAAAAATCATAAACAAAAATAAAATTCACCTATTGCGAAGACATGTTCTCGTTATAGGTATGGTCAAACCGTCAAACTAAAAAATCAACTCCATCCATTCTTTTTGTCACATATTGGGCTATAGCGAGGACATCCATGTGCTCACAATAGCATTTCATCGCATTTGGTGTTTTTTCTAGTAATGGTATATGGGATACCCCAATCGGCGTATCAGATTGTTCAAGATATCAAAGCTCTTGGCTTTATTTGGATTAAATATCGTGCTAAGAGACTTGTCATGACTAAGGAGGATTGAAGAAGCTTTCACTTTATGTAGATTTATAGAACTATATTTGTATAGTAATTGATGCAAAGATAATTAATGTTAAGGGGTAGTGTAGATGAAAATATTTCACGAGATGCTAAGTGTAAATGTTATGAAAACTTTATAAAGGAATATCGATATTTTTACCCGCATATATGCGGGACATAATCTAGTTTATATAATATATCTCTCATTTAAAATGTTTGTGAAAGCTGCTGCACCAAAATTCATGCAATTAACTACACAGATGATTTTCTCATATTTATTATGGTAATTTGATTTTAAGTACTGAATATTGTTACTGTTCATTCTTATCACAAAATCGTACAATTAATTTTACCACTTTTGTACAACCGAGTGATGGATGCTGTTTTCAATTTCTGATCTATCTCATGCAATTCATGTTCTGTTGTAAGCGTTTTTGAAACTACAAGAACACGTACCAAGCTGAAATCATTTAAATGGCTCATTTGAATTTTAAAGTGAAAACATAGATTATTAACATATGGCTCAACAGAAAAGATTTAGTTTGCGGAACCATTTAGATCGAATACATAGACGAAATATTATGTCGCAAAACCACCCTAGCTATTTCTTTTTGGGAAATGATAAACATAGCCTCGAGTTTTAGTTAATTTTCTTAAACATGCATGATATTGTTGTACTTCGATATTTATGCATATTTTTAAAAAATGGTTAGATAAAATGTACAACAATTTAAACATAGCCGTAGTCTTCGGCTATGTTTTATAATTTCCTTTTTATTTTTAATTAAAAAAAGCTAACAATAGAAAATCAAATTTACTTAAAACTAACAACATTTTTGTTCTTAAAATAGTACATCATTTGACCCATATTTAAGATAGGACATCATCCTGTTTTTAATCCAAAAAGTTGAGAAAATTACGAGTCTTGAAAGGCCACATAGCGCGCGATTTTTTCATTAAGCGTTCGCGGTCTCTATATAACGTCTCCTCTTCAACTTATTTTGAGTTGTTAATATATTGTTATCTATCAATAAAGTATCATATAAAATATCTTTTACATTATTATCAGGAGAGTTTCAATCAAATACATTTAACTTTAAAATAAGAAACAGTATAAGAACACTCAAAAACTATATTTTGATGCATTATAAGTCCATAAAAGTAACATCATGGGAGGCAGTATATATGGGCTAGGCGGTCGCCTAAGGCCTCCACATGTTAACTTGTTAAGGGCCTCAAGTTTTTTCAGTTTTCGGGTTAGGGTATCTTTAGTTTTGGGCTTATGTTTACGTTTTTTTGGCTAGGTGTTAAAAGGAACGAGAGTTTAAGGCTAGGGTGGAAAAGAAAGCACAGAAAATCTTGACAGGGTATCTTTAGTTTTTTTAAAACTATTTCTAGTTTATTTTTGTTGGTCCCAAGCCCGGGTAAAGGAGGATTTTAATTTGTTAAATACTCTTAAAAAAGGCCCCAAAATTGATCCCGCCTAGGACCACCAAAAAGGTTAAAACGGCTCTGGGTAACATAGTGTATAACTAATTATCATTATTTAAGTGTTTAACAACATATTCATCCGTCAAAACCGAGAAAATCACACTTTTTATTTTATGCATCCATTTTGATGCAAATTCATCAAAATGAATGCATAAAATAATATGTTGTTAAACACTTAAATAATCAATATGTATAATCAACCCCTTGACCAACCCTTCGTGTTGGCTAAAATTTCATACTTTTATATTTATATTGATCTTTAAGTTATTGTAACAATTCATGATTTGACTTAATTTATTTTATAATGTTTGTTGTCTAAGTAATTAAAAGTTTATACGCTCAATTATGCTATATTTTAACTTTAACTAGTCTCCTTATCTATATTACCTTATAAAGCATTTTCCGAATCTGAAGTGTCACATGTCAAACCTGAAGATAGTTTAGATCTTTCAAAGATAGTTTCTTAAATTTTGAATTTTTTAAATATTATCATTTTTAACTTATTATTTCATGTTTATGTTATATTATATGGTGTATATATATATTGATTTACATAACAATTTTTATTTATTATATATTTTTATCGATAATAACAAATACAATTTTTATATACATGTGTTAGACAATTTTTATATACATGTGTCGCGCATTGTACTGTTATTATTTCTAGTTAATGTTAATAAATCTTTTGCTTTCGTGTAAGTTTATACTATAATCATTAAACATTATTATATTTATCCGGCCAATTAATTAACTCCTAAATTAATATAAAGCTTTATCTTTCAATAATTCAATTTCTTTAACTTATTACACACTCTAAAGATAGATATCAAATATAAATATCTTATCCCTTACTTCTATTAAACTCCACCGCGCTATGGTTACGTTTTCTTGATAACATGGTATTAACTTATTTATTAGCTTGCTAACATTATTAAGTTTATCGAAAACCAATAAGATTGAATCAAGTGGTTAACACCGTTGCTTCTAGAGACAAATGTCAAGAGTTCTATTCTCATGACTTGCAAAGCCAGGTGTCTTTTTCTATCTTTGATAGAACCTGGAAGCAGTCTCTCTACACCGTCGTAGTAAGGGTAAGGCTGTCTACATCTCAACCTCCCTCATACACCGTCAAAATATTGGGACCCAAAACCCGTAGAAGACGGCATTGAGTGTTACTTACTTACTTTTTTATTATTAAGTTTATCGCTCTATATAACAAACATGACATCAACAAATTTTAAAAAGGTCAATACCACTTCGCTTCTTAAACTTTTTTTTTTAAATTTTTGTTATTTATAATGTCATATATTTTTGAAAAAAATATTTCTCTTTCGAAAACTTTAACAATACCTACACAATCTTTTACGTTTTCACACCTAAACAATTTTGTCATAGTAATTTTTAAAACTATCTGCGCATTACGCGGGTTCATAAGCTAATAAAGTATATCTATAAAAACTAATATAACATTAACAAATATCCTTAAAATTTTACAACCTATAAAAACTAATATCCTTCAAATTTTACAAATCCTAGATAGCTAGATATAAAAGACGTTCCAAACTCCCCCAACCCAACCCAACCCCACCCCACCCACCAACCCCCAAGCCAAGAAAAAAAACCCAACAAGCATATTTGGGGATGGTCACAGATATTTAATTTTCACCTATGGTGAGCCTGTTTGAGTTTTCCATCCAGATCTCTGGGTGATAATGGTTTCTAATCGAGAAGTTTAAATTGGGGATCTATTCGAATAAAGGGATCTCTAACGCGAATCCAGTTAAAACAACGTATGATAGACCTCCCGATATTCGCGAGTAATTCACACATTTCAAAAAAAAAAAAATTATATAGTAAGTTACACAGATGGTCTCTGTGGTTCGTCTGATATTACTAGTTTCGTCCCCAAGCTATGCATTTTTCCACTAAGACGGTCCCTCGCCTATGCACTTTTTCACTTGGACCGTCACCAAGATATGCATTTTCGTTCCTATGTTTTGTAAAGGGATTTTTGGATGATGAACGATCCGAGAGGAAAAGTGCATACCTTAAGGATGTTCGGTATAACCATTAAAAGATTGAGAAGAAACTAGTAATATTGGACAACCTCATGAATCATCGTTATAATTTACTCTATTATCTAATCACAATGGTGCGAAAAAAATAATAAAAAAATAAAATATTTTTCGACTGTAGCATATACAGCTGCAGGCCAATTGCAATTTGCATGTATGACTTTTCTAGCTAGAAACCGAATCAATGGTTATATAAACCCCAAGTCCCCAAGATAACTAGCAAGGGTTTTTCAAGAAACAACACTTATAATCATTCCAAGTTCCAACTCCCTAGCTCCCATTACTATGGAGTTTTTAATACCAGTTATGCTTATGTTTACAATCTCCTATGTTAGCTATTTGCTAGCAAAGGCGGTATTCCGTCGAGGCCAAACTTGCTATATGATCGACTACGAATGCTACAAGGGAAACGAGGGAATGAAGCTAGACACCAAAGAGTGTGCGAAGATTGTTTCACGCAACAAGAATCTTCGTATAGAAGATTACAAGTTTTTGTTAC
>JAOEHQ010041042.1:0-12287 GCA_025447715.1 Asclepias incarnata | reverse complement strand
ATTAGACTTATGATTGTATGCTTAACAAGGAATGATGACACTTAAAAAAGTAAATATTCAAGGAATAGAGAAAGAGACGATGAAGGTATGTATCATGGCATTGGCAGGGCAACCTGAATTCTGTTGCAGCCATGGTCGTGTCTCGTCTGCTTTTCCTGATTTGAGATTTGCATCTGCTCCCATCCCCTCAAATTATGCTATCTCTGAGTTTTTAAGTTTTGTATGGGGTGATTTTTGGATTGCTTATTCTGAGTTATCAACATTCAACAACAATATCCAATTCATACATATGCGGGATATGCGAGACATAAGATTTAGACAGTTATATATTCTTCTAGATCGGAATTGCTTATTGTAACTGTTTATTGCATTTTGATTTGGTATATATGCAGTTTTAACTTTTAAGGATGTTGGGGATTGTAGCTGATAGAGTAATTGTCATATGCTTAACAAGGAATCATGGCACATCAAACAATCAAGGAAGAGAGAAAGAGGCGTTGAAGGTAGTGCTATGTGTCTAAGTTTTCTGAGCAAAGCATACATTACCCGATAATGCACGGAAGTAGCTAGACCCATATCATGGCAAGGCAACCCAAATTTTGCTGTGTTGGAGCTATGGTGATGTTTGATACCCTATTTCTGATTCAATATTTTCTGTCTCATGAAATGTTATAAAGTTTTAGATTTTTGATGTAAACAATTTCCAGTAATAAGAAATGAGAGAAATTTTGAAAAGGGATGAAAAAAAATGGTTTCTACCATGTGATTTCCCCCCTATGTTGTTATCTAAGTCCAGTTGTGACTTTATATCGTTAAGCATCGTTCTTTGGGGCCTATGACTTCTTCACTATTCAAGAACCCTTCACATATAATGATATAAATTAGGAGTTGAATGAGTCAAGACGAACAGGGTAGCAAGAAATTTGGGTTCGTCCAGTTAAGTTTTAGAGAAATGTGTTTTTCTCCTTCTGGGGCTTGTTAATTAGGTTGAGGAAAATATGAAGCGCCCCCATTAAAGAGAGTTCAAAGCTATGTGATTAGCTGGATAAACTAATCACGTAGCTCTACTTCCAATACGCTCTCTGATGAGCTTTTTCGATTCATTTAGCTTGATCTGCTAATGAAACAGTTCATTTTGTTGCCAATAATGATCTGGTGGTAATTATGATTGTTATTGTTAGCGTAATTTCCAAATTTGCTCCCTCTAGTTATACCAAAGTTAAGGATTATGTCCAAAAGACCTGGTTGCTAGAATCATAGTCCAAAGGTGTTTCCATTTTACATTCGAAAGACCTTTAGATAAGTCAGGTTTTGTATGTTGGGGATGAAGTTTTGATGACTTAAATGATGGTAGAATTTAACCGGTTCGAATAAATTCGAGCAAAATTGAGATTATCCGGATCTTGATGAGACCGAATAGGATGGGATGGAGTGAAACAACGAATATCTGATTGATTTGCTTGGATCAGTTTTCTGCCATGGCACCGGCACGTTCATCCTTTTTTTTATTTAAAGTTTGAAATATTAAAATATTTGAACCTCATGACAACTTAACCTTTATTTTAGAATTCGTATTTGAATTTGATATGTCTAGACCATCTAGCAACAGGTTTAGTTCGGTAGAAAAACTTTGACGCTGTGGTCTTTTGGACCGAATTAACCGTTTTTCAAGGACCATCGGCAACCTAACCTAGGCATTGTGCACCTATTTTCAAAGGAAAATATGAATCGGTGACCTATTTTCAAAAAAATTCTCTAGCCCTACAAAGTATTTGTGGTACATGACTTATATAGCATAGGCCACTTACTACCTTTTATATGTTTACTTTAGTTATTGGAGCTAATTTATTATTTCCTGTACATATTGTTTGCTGTATTACTTACTTATTGGGATGCTTAGAAAACCGTTGTGCTGAAACTGAACCATTTAAATGGTTTGGTCATTCAGTATTTTCTATTAAAAAAAGAAAAATCATCAAAATATTAAAAAATAATAATAAAAAAAAAAAAATTTTGATTCCTTTTAATTTGATGATTTTTATTGTTATTGTTATTTTATCTAAAATAATATGTTTCGTATTTTATTTTTCATTCTATATATATGATGCATACATCATAGTCACATATTTGATAAATCAATAACTATAATGTAACATTTTAGGGTAAATTACATGGTTTGTCCATATGTAAAGTTAAAACTAGGGATGTAGAGTAATTAACTAATTATTAACTTTCACGGATTTTTAACCTTCATTGTTTTTTTTTTCCTCATGATTGTTTAAGTAGTTGTTGTAACTAGCTAGCTAATCGGTATATATGTACAGAGCCTTTTTAGTGTTTTATCTTTTTACAAAATCTCATAGGTTTGAATCTTAAGAGAAAAGAAAAAAAAAAAAGAAAAAACTCTTTGTGGCCATGAAGGTTCAACAGTAACAACTCCGGACAACTCGCAAAGCAAGTGATCGTCCTGTGATTAGTCAGCTCGTAGAGCACGTCGGACACCTAGAATTAAAAATATATATATATATAAAAAAAAAAGAAAGTTAGGAACTTAGGCGAAGAATCGTTCATATAGAATAATGAGAAAAGATCAAACAAACTGGAAGACTAATCCTAATTTAAAATAGGTTTATAGATTATATGAGTCAGCGAGAGTATTGTTATTGTTATCTACAATATTTTGTAATATCATTTCTTCTATTATTAAGATAGTCAAATTGATCAAAGTCAATGAGACATTATATAGTTAGTATTGCTTTCGAATTCTATCTAGATACGTAAACATAATATATATGTACTCAGTACTCTACAAGATAAGTATTATATACACCAGACACATAAGTGAGTAGGTTATAATGGAATGTACGTCAAGGAATTTGAGTGATACATCAACACCGAATTTTATATATGCACGTTGGAAAATATGTATATTATATTGTATTTTTTTTATTTTTTTTTAATCACAAATTTTTTACGATACTTACATTACTCCTTAATATTTCTAAATACGCGACTTATACTTCATGAAACAAGAGCCTCTATCAAGTGGATTAACCAAGGCCGGCTTAACCTTTTTTGTGGCTCTAGGCGGCACCAATTTTAGGGGCCTTTTTTTTAAGAGCTATATTCTCAACTTTCACACACTAAACTCATTTTCTTTCAAAAAGACAAGAAATATATAACTCTATTTTCTCAGTTTCCATTCATCAACACAATCACATTTAATTACAGACAAAGGTAACATTTAAGGTAAATATATATAGAGAAAAATCTGCTGGATGATTTGTTGTTCTGTGATATAATTAAAACCAAAAATGAGAGCAGATGACCGGAAATATCTCTGTAGATTTTCTGGAGCGGCTTAATTACATATTCAGTAGAGGATGTAGATTTTTTACTATTTTTATTGTAAAAAAGCCGTAACTATTAAAATCTATGAAGCAGATAGTTACTGAAGTTTCATGTTAAAAAAAAAAGCAACCCAATAAAATTTTATTCTAACCCAAATTGGAGGCCTTATTTTTATGGGGGCCTTAGGCACATGCCTAGTCCCATTGTATTATCTAGCCGGCTCTGGCCCCTGCCGATTGTTTACGTAGCTATTTATATTTTTAATGCACCATATAATAAATATGGAACTGTAAGGCTTCTCTCCTATCTTGACGTCATCATCTCTTCATCTTCACTATCATGTCAGCTTTTTCTATCCAAGACACACCCAAAAACTACCCCCTTCCTATCTTACCCTCATTTTCACTTCATCTTCATTGTCACATCAGTTATCTCTCTCTACTTTTATTTTTTACCACAAAATGATATAAAACTAATATTTTTTATAAAATTAAAAACATTATATTAATAATATAAACATTACAATATCGTCCCTCATTAAAAACAAACATATATTTTTTTTGTTTTTTTTATACATCCATCACATTTCATCTATTCTAAATATAAAAACATAGAGAATATAATACATGCTGAAACAAATAGGCAATTGCCTGCTTTTTAAACAGGAATTTTTAATTTCTTTAAATTGTTTTTTGGTTATTCAATCAAATGAGAATATCATTAATTGATTGTGAGAAAAAATACAGGAGGATGCTTGTTTGTTGATACAGACATCAATTTCCCCAAATATAATAGTAATAATAACAATAAAATAACACAAAACTTCTACAACATCATGTACAAGTTATTATAACATGATCTCTCACTCTATTTAATAAAAACCTAATAAAAAAAGAAAAAGGAATCTTATCTATCTTCTTCAACTTAAAGGCTCCTTCCATTAAAAACCATACACGTTCCATTAAACCATACATTACAGGCATACATACAACGAAACAAAAACAAAAAAGGGGGAAAATTATTAAACCTACGGTGGTCAAAAGTTTTGTCAAATAAAAGCTTTTTTTTTGTTTGGTATACTACAAGCGGGCCCCACGAACTCATCCTCCCATTTCGAAATAACGACGAGCCTGGACGACGACCGATCACGACGGGCGGTACCTAAAACATAGGGACAGGAAACAAAATTTCTAGACCCCCTCTACTAGAACTTCAAGATCCGCCGCTGATCATGAGTACTATCGGACTTTACAAGCCCCTTATGTAAATAGTTTTTGTTCAATGTTAAATAGTTTTCTTCACCGTCTCATAGTTTAACGCATCATCATCATCAATTCATCATGCACAAAGAATATAATACAAAACACAGTTTGTCAAAACCTATGAATCACCAGCTTAAGCGTAATAATACTAGTTCATATTAATTGTCAAGTTATACTTTTTGATTGATATTGTATGTTTTAATATAGCTACGAATTGTAAAAAATAATAATTACAATAATCTTATATATAGACATTTTTCTTAATTTATAGTACTACGTAAATGAAGAGCTGAAACATGTATATATCCACTAAATTAATTAATTTCGGTAATTATATGCCACATCAACCTTTAAACTCTTTTTTATTATATATTTAAGATTTAAGATTGTTTTATTACTACTTTGAGCTTTTAGTTAAAATAATAATAAAATAAATAAAATTGTTTGTGACAATTTGTTATCCATTATCTATAAATTCTTATAACGCATTTACCCTATCCTTTTGTCAAGACAATAAAGTTGAAAATCCAAATATACCCCTCAATTTTCTCAACTATTTGATATATTTATAATACCCTTATTAATTTACTAATTATACTTTACTTATTCGTTGAGTCAAATTTCTCTTCTTATATAATTACCTTATCTAATTATCATTTTAATTTATTATAACTTATATTTTATAAATTTTAATTATGAAAAATAATAATAAAGTTTTTACTTCATCAGAACATTAGCGGTACTATGCTGTGAATTTCTTACACAATGTTTGGTTTGAAATTAACGTTGTCACGGCACCTTGCACGTTGTGTATTGTCGCCGGCCCATCGTGCAGATACCCATCTAGTTTTGAATAAATATTAGACCATTTAATTAATCAATATTAATATTAGTATTAATATTAATTAATAGGGATAACTATCTCGAAATGTAACTAACTATAACCAAATATAAATAGTAGGAACGAACTAAGATTTTGGACATTATATGTTAACAACTTGGTAAAATATCCAAATCATGTATGCAACCGGGAACTTGCTTACGTGGAGCAGGTTGCTGCCACATAGACTGCCACGTAACTGCCACGTCTGATACACACAATAGACACTAAGGCATGGTTGAATACATTTATAAACCTCCGGTGACTTCAAACTCCGGTCATCTTCTTCGGCTAATTTCCGACCAACATCCAATACCATCTCCGACAACACCATTTTTTCCTAGGAAATAACACAACACTAACTGTTCGTCAATCATATTAAAAACAAAATCAGTGTCAAGTTCATCAATAATGTGTATTACCAATCATATAAATACACATATCTATACTCCTTAATAAAGAGGGAACCCCTCCCCATTTTTTTCAAAAAGCCTACTGAAGTTCCTATTTTGCCCGTATTATTTATTAACTAATTTAAATATCTCCACATAAATACCTATAATACCCTTAATGAAATTATTTACAATATACATCCCTCAACCTTTAAAATAACTATTATTTACAACATACATCCCTCAACCCTTAGAATAATTACACTACCCCTTTTACATCATTTATTTTTACATAATAGCCACACCGCTACCGCTGACCGCTACCACCACCCGTCACCGCCATTACCACACCGTCACCGCTACCACCACCGCTACCACCGTGACCGCCGCATCGCGCGGGCTTACGTCTAGTATATACATATATATCTATTCTATTATATAACACAATTGCTCTCTCCTTCTCTCTCTTTCTATCTTTTTCAACTTTCATCATTTGTAATACCTAAAATGTTCCCATTTTTCAAAAGCTTTCTGTCTTTCTTTTTATAATTAACTCATATACCTAAAATACCCCTAATAAAATAATTTATAACATCTATCTCTTAACTCCTAAAATAATTATACTACCTACCCCTTTTACATTAATTACCTTTATATCAATAACCACACCACCGCCGCCACCATCACCCGTCGCTGCCACCACCACGACGCCAGTGCTACCACCATCACTGTTGTATCGTGCGAACATGAGTCTAGTAATCCTAAAATCAGCATCAATACAACAACCAATCTTTAAAATCAATAAACTAAATCATTACTTCCCGAATAAATACAAATCCTTGAGACACAGAACTTTACTACTCGCTGATCAATGAATTAAACACGAGCATTTTTATTTGTTCTTCATTATTCAAAAGCTCACACCATTTTTATTTGTTCTTCATTTCTCAAAAGCTCTCTTTTGCAACCTGATTCTAAATGAATTTAAGAAATATAGAAGCTTTTATCTTTTCTTTTGAAATAACATTTAAAGAGGGTTGAAACAGATTTTCAGAGAGAAAGGACCGCTGCAGCAGTTAATCTTCGCCGTCGAGTAGTTTTTCTGGTGGTGGCCGGAGTTTTGTATGGCTCGAATATATGAGTTGGATTTGAGTTTGATTGTTTTCTGATATTAGCCGGAATATTTGTTTGCTAGAATAAGGGAGGGAACAAACTCCGGAGAGATTGTATTATCCAGAAACTCCGGTGAGATTCAATAACTCCGACGAGATTCCAATGTCGAATGCCCGGAAACTCCGACGAGATTGTATTAACCAACTCTACAAATTGTGTTATCCAAATCCTTTACGCAGCTGAGTGATTGAAAAAATCATATATGAGTGGGTTTTGGTTTTTCTTTTTCATAATTACATTTTAAGTGTTGAATATGCCACATAAATGGTCAAACTATTAAAAATCAGATGGTAACCGGCTACCATTTTAGCAGGTCACTTGATACAAGATTTGGACATTTTACCAAGTTGTCAACATACAATGTCCAAAACCTTAGTTCGTTCCTAACATATACATTTGGTCATATTTAGTTACATTCCGAGACACTTATCCCTAATTAATAATGTTAACAAAAGTTGAACAAACCGTAGCAAAGCACGGCCGTATTTTCCTAGTTATATTACAATGCAACACTTCATTTAGGCATTGCAAAAGCAGTCCTAAGCATTAACTAGCTGAACCAAGAGTCTAATAACAGGCTCGTCTAGATGCCTAAAAGCAGTCGACATTACTGTTAAGTCATTGTCACAAAGAATCGATACCTCATCACCATCTTCGTCCACATATTTGAGACAAAAGCTTCCAAGCCCGAGCTGAAACCTTGCTGCAACCAGCTCCTCCAACTTTACCAATCCATCTGAAAGGTTGAATGAAAACTTTACAGTATTCTCTCTGTACATTGCCTTAATCGTTGAAAATATCACTGCATTTGCTGATATATTATCTATAAACTTCCCTCTGATGGCTGTATCGGGCTCTAAACGTGCATAGGACTGATTTGTGTGTTCTTGCTGTTGTACAAGCATGGAACTATGCTTACCATCTTTGGTCGGAGTGACAAGATCATGAGCTATACTTGCTATACGTAATGGTTCATTGGAATCTCCAATAACAGGGGAGAGTGGTCCTTCCTCGCCGTGGACAATAACATCTGTATGATCCGACTTCAAAAGGGAATCACTTTTATCAGCGTGACCATTCCTATATGGCCACCTTGGCATGCCAAGATTTCTGCAAATGCGCTTCAATGTAGACCTGCTAACTAAATACATACAACATACAATTTTAAGATGCAAATCTAGCTAGAAAGGAAATCATACAAATATAGAACATCACCGCAAGCTATGAACTCACCATTAAGTAAAGTCGCTGCTTCATCCATCGTCTTCCCAAAATATTTCTTAATTTCCTCCATACTAATCGAACCCTCAGATCTCTTCCTCTTTTTACGTGTTCCATTGGAAATATTACTATATTTTCTTTTTGTTCTGCCTGGATCATCTTTAACCTCTTTTTCCAAATAAGGAACTTCTATAACGTGGGGAGTCGACATAATATCTGGTTGCTCCCATGATATGTTTCTAATCTGCTGTTTCACTGTCTTTATCAACCTCCGTAACTCTATTTCATTTGTGCCACATGGTGGCAAAAAAAACTCGATAACATACTCAACATCCGGTTGAAGACTCTTCAGATAGATAGCCAGACAGCTAGTTAATCCACTCATGCGAGCAAAGGGGGCCAAAGGGTATTCGTCTTCATTGAGTTCTGTAACATTCCAACAGAACGATGTATGATGAGATGCTAGTGATCTACCAACAACTCCCTTGGATACTTCCAAGTGTTTCTCCTTGCAGGAATCACGGAATCCCCACATGCTCAAGTCTCGAACATAGAATGGTAGGTCAGATGTTAACAAGCAGACTTTCCC
Organism: Asclepias incarnata; assembly: GCA_025447715.1. Classification (NCBI taxonomy): domain Eukaryota; kingdom Viridiplantae; phylum Streptophyta; class Magnoliopsida; order Gentianales; family Apocynaceae; genus Asclepias; species Asclepias incarnata. The sequence continues at coordinate 3,419 of JAOEHQ010041042.1, read as the reverse complement.
TATACAGCTTCTATTGAAGCTACTACAGCTATGCTTTACAATTCCAGAACTGGCCACAGAACTACTAGGTCCAGCGAGAGCCCACGTCTGAGCTAGAGGAAAATTCTGAACATCACAAACCATCTTCAGAGCATTGAAAATTTCATCCAGTTCACGTCGCCTTCTTTCATCTGCAACCTGTCTGAACTTGTAAAGCTACACCCACAAGAAATATATATGCATACTTAGATCTAGCAGCAAAATGATGAATGAATAAAACAAGTTGGAAAGCAAAAATGCACTAACTTTTTACAAATTTGACAGTTCTTTATGCTAAACTAGAGTAAATTACAGAAACTGTCCTTTTCGCTTGTTCAAACTTACACTAACCAGTAACCATTCCTCATGGAAACTATTTGCATAAACTATTTACTATCCTAACAGGCAATATTTACTTGCATAAAATGTCCCTCGGGCCTCATCCAACTTAAATGACTCAAATAACCTATACATCTTGCGAAAGGAGGTCGGTACCTTCAGTAAATTTCATTAATCAACAATAAATATGTCACACTTCAATGTTTTATGTTTTCATTTATTAATAAAAAAGAGTCGGAATGTAGGATGTGAGCATCTAGCAGAAACCTAAAAAAAAGGTCCAAAGCAGCCTGGAACTGACCTGACCCGGTCATTGCTGGTCCGGTTCTCAGTCTTGGATATTTCACCACTTTCGTGCCCGGTCCAACCCGACTGCCCGAGTATATATAACCAAAATCCTAGTCAGTTACGAGAAATTTGAAAAGGTATTCTATCTTTCCAATCTACTCTCCATCTCTGTAGAGTCTTTATAATATAATTACTGAAGAAACATCCACCGGTTGAGGCCCTCTCATTTCCATACATACGAACTACAGGCACACTCTTCAAATCCCAAACTCTAATTCAACACTGAATTAATCAACATCTTAGATGCCATCCGCACTATAGATTTTGCTTTAGCCACTTAGCAGGGATGTCTCAAATGTGTTAATGGTCTAAAGCGAATTTCTGAAATGAGGCCTTATCTGTTAAAATTTTGATATGTAACCATCATTACCTTGATTTTCCAGAGGATCTCAAAACACCATATCCAAAATCATCACTCATCCTACACCATCACAGAGTTTACACCACTCACGCCATCTCTAGGGTTCAACCCTGTTCGTGTTGCATCTCCAGCGATTCATCAAGATCTGATCCCCCTCCCCCTTCTGTTTCTCTAAGATTACGGTTTCAAAATGTGTTAAGGTTTTTTATTTTTATTTTAAAGAAGTTATTGGTTTAAGGGGTGACCGGCATTGGTTAATGCTTTTTGATGATGGACTCTTACATCAATGATGTCAAGTGGGAAAGGTGTGTGTAGTGGACGGGTGGGTGTGTATGTGTTAATTATGAAGACGGTCAGAGATGGTTAAACTTAAAGATTACAAACATGGAGGAAAGCATGGCTTAATCCTTCGCAATAGAAACTATTGAAAGGATTGGTTTAAGTCAACAAACAATTATTTTTTATAAATAATTAATCAGTTAACTAAAGATGTTGCTAAATGCTAACCATAATCCATAGGTTTATGATTAACACGGAATAAATGCTGTAAATAAGAGTTGATAATTATTTTTGAAATAATAACCTTGATTTGCAAAATCCAATAGTTGATCATCAAAACTACAGAAATTAAAAGACATTTTTATGAATGGTTTATGCATACAGTTTCGAAAGAACAACTAGAGTACCTTTTAGCAAAACATGGGACAGTTAACTAAAGATGTTGCTAACCTTAATCCGAGAGTGTTTTTTTTTTACTTGTTATCTGAAATAACAAATTACTTTTTCAAACGTTCATTGTAGGCCAAATTATAATTTTACTTCCTTCTAGTCAATTAAAACTTACAAATGTACCACACTTTCACCATCCAACAACCACATGACTAGTTGAGCTGTCACAATTTGATGATATGTGGTCACCCCGGTTCCTCCACCTCTTCGTACAGGTCACCGAGAAGCGTTGGTAAGATAGATATTTGAAAAAGTTTAAGAAAATATCCATCAATCACTAGTTGGTATAAAAAAATCTGCATACATATTTAGGGCTCCACATTGTTGAACAAGAATAACAAAAGCATTGTCATTATAGGGATAATATAAGTTTTTGACTAAAATAATTTTGAAGGATGTAAGCATTAAAATAAACTCGATATTAAAAATAATTTTAGGGGTGGCCAAAGAAATGACCAGAAAGGATTATATGGATACCCCAAGTAGGCTGCGTACAAACGAGTCACGTCAAAGTGACTCGCTATCCCCGGATAACCCAAACAAACCTCATCCGTTTTCATTAGACCCATTTAATTTGATCTCTTTTTAGCTATTTTTAATTTGACCCATTTGAAATAGAATACCCGACCCACTCATATATAAATAAGAAATGACATGGTAAATGAAGGAGGTTTTTCCTATTTATGTTATCCAGGGAAGACGAGTCTTTGAAAGATCAAGCATGTACTATAATTGGTTACCACTAGTACATACTCACACAAAAGAGCGAGAATGAGATTGGTTACTTGGAAAACAACTCACACAAAAGGCAGGATCTTCAAACATGCTTGGAGACTTCAGATTCTGCTTCTGCCAAGTTGGAAAAAATTAAGTGAATAAACTGATAATATGTAGCCCATCAAAAGTTTCACTTGTATAACTTCTACACTATTATCACAAAGAGCAAGTATATATGCATTATGCTATGAGTAACACAAGAATATGGTAATGAGCGTGCATCAACCTTCAGGGCTCTCGAGACTTCTTGAACCTCAAAAGCATAATCGACATAACTTGATGATGTTACGATTTCAAGTACGCCTACACAACAGCCACTGCTAGATTCAAAAACAGGCAAATCAATATATCCATGGATGTTGTAGCTAGCATCCCCACCTTGCACATCCAAACTCCATTCTGGCATTTTTTTACTATAAACACGACCTACTGGACCTAGTTCTTCTCTCTGTTCCTCATCCACAACAACTGCACACAGTTCAGAATTCAATCTATATTGATAAAGCCCTTTATCAGCCACACCAAGACCAAAAGGTTGGTCCCAAGTTGTTAGCAACCACCGCTTCCTGACAGCAACAGGTGACCAAAACTGAACCAGCACACGCTGCTCACGGAATCTTAAAACCTTGAGCACAGATGCTATTTTTTCCTTAATCATGTGCGGGTCGGTAATATTTTGATCAACCATGAGATTAGAAAAACCTACAAGTTGAAAGCAGGAAGTAGGATGTCATGTCATTATTGATGACTAGGAATGTACCCGCGCGATACGCGGTGGTGAATGATTTTTCAAAAAATTTAAGTTATAGTATATGAAATTCGTAAACTTCATTCAGTACATGCATCA